>BQNB010091091.1:0-21841 GCA_026074375.1 Tanacetum coccineum
GTTTTATTGAGGCAATCAAGCTTAAGTTACTGAGTTTGAAGGTGATACATCCAGCCCGGGTCAACAGAGTGGCAAAAGAATGGAAGATTAAAATAAAAATCCAAAAAATGTTGAAGTCTTGGTCTGTTTGCAAGTTAGTTTAAAGTATAGTATAGATACAATGCTATATAGGTTTTTGTATTTGTGATGAATAATGCTAAACCAAACTATTAGACTGTAAACACAATTAACTCTTGAGCACTATCAAAGTCTATTAGGAAGACCATTGAACATGATCATAATGAAAGAGCCTTGCCTTGCCTTGCCCTGCCCTGCCTTGGACTTATTGAAACAATTAGTTTCTCGGTCAAAGTTATCAAACATGGGTTACCCTTGTTTATGATTGTTCACCAAATGGATTAGTTTTGGTGATTGTTAGTACCAAATTAATCAGTTCAAGTTCAACCGTGAAAATCAAAGTAATTTCAAGATGTTCAAGTTCAAGACAATGTAATAGTCCAAAGGTCAACTGACACACTTTCTTAAAGACTTAAAGTTTATATGCTTTAGTTTCTCGGTCAAAGTTATCAAACATGGGTTACCCTTGTTTATGATTGTTCACCAAATGGATTAGTTTTGGTGATTGTTAGTACCAAATTAATCGGTTCAAGTTCAACCGTGAAAATCAAAGTAATTTCAAGATGTTCAAGTTCAAGACAATGTAATAGTCCAAAGGTCAACTGACACACTTTGTTAAAGACTTAAAGCTTATATGCTAAAGGAGTAAATACCTAAAGTCGTTCAAAAAAACAAAAGGAGAAACTACAGTTAGGACCGGGCTTGCTGGCCAGTCATTGGGCCTAAAACCAGCTCTCTCCGAACATAGTTGAAATGTTGAATGGTTCACTTCTCTTTGTCCGGATATAATTCAAAAAGTAACCATGTTTTCGACCTAACTAATCCCCGGATTTAAACGCATCGCCGCACATACTAAAATAAGGTAAAGTTTTCTCTTTTCATGTTTTTATACATAAAAGTTGGAAAGGAAAGGGAATTGATTGGGATACTTTCATTTTTTATTAGCACACTCATATGTAGAACCTGATGAAGCAGTGTATGATAAATGTGTGTGTCAATCAAAAGTGAGAGTGTGCAAATAATCTCCGATTGAAAAAGGTAGGGGCCAAAAGGCGTTGGGTCTTGAGATTGATGTAATGTAGTTTCTAGTCCTAGATGTGGGCCTCGTAATAGCTACCTAGTGGGATGGCGTAGCTCTATTCAAACGTACATTCAAGGAGGTGAACAACCATCTTTATGATTTTCGATCGATTATTCAAACCTTTAATACGATTGTAGGCCAATGTTGGACATTTTCCCCTACATATTGCATTTACTAATTGCTTTGCTCATGCCCTTGTTTTCATTGTATGGTATATTCTATCACTTAAATGATTACAATATCCTTGTTTTTAAATTTGCATTCTCATCATTACTATTCATAAATTGGGAATTTCTACATTGGCATACACCAAATTGGTGGAACTAAACTAACTACACATAAGTTGAGTTTATATCCTGTTTATATTGTTATTGACTGATTTTTTTTCTATAAAGGAATGCATGATTAGTCACATTAATATTAGTTTTGGTTAATTCAGTTTATCTTCACACACCTTGAAATTGAAGTTGAACATGCATTCTTACATAACACTATTTCCAAAAGTCATTTGAAGTTACCAATGACTTTTCTTAATATCACTATATGCACGAGTCAACTCAATTCAAGAGATACCTTCGTCATGAGTTAACTCAACAAGCACTATTTACTTGATACATGATAAAATAATAAACAAGCAAATGTTCAACAAATGGTTTGAAAGAAAGTTACTCAATTCATAAACTTATGATTAAAGTATATAGACCGGAAACGGGATAGTACGTACGCAAATATGTCTTTGATCCAGCGGAATCTAACGTCAATGACTTAGGTATATATGTCATAACTCATAAACCAAGTGATCGCAGGTTCAAATCGCGACTGAAAAACTGCATATGCATATAACATATGCGTTTGAGCTTAAGATTTAATAAAGAAATGAAGATAATATTTAAACTGATTAATAGATATTTAAATATATAACGTCGTGGGTAGGTCACATGAGCCGAAACGGCGTTGATTCCGGCGATTCCTTCATGTCCTTCTTGTCTTCTTCACCTTCACAGCATTTTAATCTCTCACCAATAACCATAAAGAAACTAATATTCTTCTGATTATTTATACCACTGATGAATATATTGCACTATAGTAATTGCTAAAGACAAAACCATAGAATTAATTCAATTTATTTCATATATTCATGCATGCACAGATGCCCACATTTCTATGTATAATTAATTATTTAAGTATATATCTTGTCACCTTTATCTATGTATTTTCGTTTTATTTTTCCTATTTTTTCTTGGTTTGAACTCATATAGTTGTTCTTACCAACGTTTAGTATGCATGAATCGAAATAGAAATTAAATAAATTATTACAATGTAATGATAATATTTTGTTTCTTTTGAGTTTGTAATGAAATGTTATATTCACCCTCTAGTTTATTACATCTTTAACCATCAATTTTATTACATAGTCACCCTCTAGTTTTTTTCCCATTCAATTATGACATGAAATCACATGTTTTCATATTTCATTTATTTAGAACGTCCATTGTCATACCAAACAACATGCATAAATGTTATATTTCATTCCAACATGACAACCAAATAAGTCAATGATATTATAATGGCTCATTCAATTACTATGTTCATTCCATTACATCGTCGATTACATTCGTTTATCAATCCATTACGTCTAACCAAACATACCCTATAGTTTCCTTTATTTCCATCTTCTCAACTGATTTTATAACATAGCATAAGATTTTGAATGAAGACGCAAATTTTGGTTTATAAGAGATAGAAAATATATATAAACCAATTAAGCTATGCATATTTATTTCTAAACATGTCCAAACTTTTTTTATGAGACAAACTGAATACATATACATATATTTTATATATGTATAAGTATGTACTGTGTATTTGTATTATTAAGACAACTAAATGAAAATCTAGATGATGATACTAAATACAGGTAATTACTAGCTTTGGATTTTTTGGTATGCCCATTTACTTGATTATGGATAACCAGTGCAATAATAAGACAATAATACAGTAGTACCCTTATTTTGATTCTTGAAAAGTCATATTCGCCATAATTCATTTGCATTGATATCTCATTTATACATTCCATCGAACTCATTATATTATGTGAGAATAATACAGGAATTTTGCTTGTTATTTAAGTCAAGTATTTTTAATATAATATTCATGTTTAAACTCTACACACACTGAATTTACGTGTGTGTGTATCATAGCAGTGCAAAGTTTGCCTTTTGCCAACTAAATTCACAGAATATTAGGTGTTGATTGACATGCAAACGTAATAGTTACCATGGTCAATATAATGGTTATACGAGCTGATATTAAAACAGATTATAAATTACAAATTGAAAACATTGTATGTAAAAAAAAAAAAAATTATTCGTAAGTTTACATTTTATATATTTTTTAATACGATATGATAGATCGTTTAAATATGGCTACCTATACATGTAAAACAATGTTACAATTTTTTTTAAGGCAAGATGGGACTCCTTAATGTTTTAGGGAGTTAAACTATTGAATGTCAAAAAAAGGGTCACGAAAATACTAATTATAAAGAGATAAAAATGCTAGACTTTTCTCTGGTAGCTTGAACAAAGATCTTTATCTCTTACCCGTTTACTAACTTATCCTTGTCACATGCAAACCATTCGGGGTATATGTATACTACCATAATGGTAAGCTCAGCTGGACTTCACACTCATGCTGCAACCAAATCGAGTTCGAACTCTCTTGCATGTGATCAACCTTACATATTTAACAAAAAAAGAGAATGCTTAAGACTTTTTATTGATTTAGTAGGCTAGTATTTATGCATATTTTATTGTCTCAATATAAAAAAAAAACTTTGGTTAGAGTGTAGCTAGCCTATCACCTTACTCGTTGGTGTTTATACCATGGCGAGTCGCTCTATTATCTCCCAGTACGAACTATTATATTGACTAGTAATAAGGCTTCTTGACCGGCCACCTCTAAATAAAAATCACAAACTCTAGATTGATACAAATGTGTTTGACCTTTGAACCATTCAATTAAGCTATCGTTTGGGAGGAGTAAAATAATGAAGTTAGGGTGGTGGGAGTAGGAAAGAGTACAAGTTTGGGTAGGGGATGTGTGATACGACAAACGCAAGGAATATATCCTCCAAAGCATTTAGAATCAGCTACAAGACATTGAAAGCAAAGCCATAGAGACACGGATAATCAGCCGATCACCCCATTTAAAAATTATGATTATTTATAATTTTTGTTATTCTTTATATTTACCTTTAACGAAATGCAATAAATTTTCAAAAAGAAAACAAAAATCACAGACAACACTCTAGTTCAAAATAAAATCTTAACTCATTACGTGTCACAAAACTTTTGTTACATATTCAAGCAGTTTCCACAAATGACACCTTAATTTCTTTGTAGACATGTAAGGTTACCATAGTTGATCCTGGCGACATATCCGTTGTAAAAAAATTAGTGAAAATTGACACTCTAATTTTATTGTTTACATGGATGGGCCTAGTTGGATAAAACCTCTAACAAAGATTTCAGGTTCAAGCCTTAAGTATGGAAAAAATTTAAACTAGGAGAGATGTTGCTCATCGAGGTAATCATGCAAACGTTCGCGAAAGATTAGTTCACTCACCAAAAGACGGTAAGAACTTCTTGTAATAGAACCAAAAAATAAAAAATAAAAATAAAACTTCAAACAAAACTGAAAGTTTAGTGCGAAATTAATCAAATAGTTTACAAAAAATTGACACACATCAAGTTCACAAGATAACCGACAAAAGAAAAAAGCAATATGCACACGCTATATACCCTCAAACCCCTTTTATTAATAGCCAATAAAGGCTTACAACGAGACAAAATGAATGAATTAACTAGCATCCCTTTCACCTCTATTTATATAAATGAGTGAGTACAATCTGTATTTAGTTACAACTCCATAGTATCCTTGCGTTTTTTTAGGTAAAGGTTTACCTGCGGTTAAACTAATATTAAAATCACAAAAAGTTTAAGTAAGTACAATAGAATGTGGCTGATGTATCACATTAACCTCAAGTAACACTTGATAAACTAAAACCAAACAAGTCTTTGACATGCCAAAGGACAATACCTTGTTAACAATACAGTAGAAAACATGTCAGTAACATGTATAATTAGAGGAAACCTACACAGTACGTGTTTCCACTCGGAGAGTTACCCAACGACTTGGACAGAGTGTCCGTATTATCACACCCATTCTCCACACCAGCATCACCATCACTCTCTTAACGATTAAGCAAAATATTCTTCGCATTTTCCTTTGTGAGGAGATCAAAATGGTTCTGCGAAGTGAAACCTGATTCCGAAGAAGAGTCTGCATTCCTGCCCAACCAAATACCATTCTTTCTATGAGGAGCCCCCACCTTCTTTATCGTATCATCAACCAAATCATCTATACATTTTTCCTTATCTTCCCTAAGAGTAGAAGATGTATTAAACACCGGAGTTACTATTCGTCTTACTCTTGAAGCTTTCTTGTTCTTCCTTGCATTTGTAAACCAGATTTTCTCCGTATTGTGTGCATCCAAATGACCATCATCTTCCAAATCACCAAGAACCTCAAACACATTAGAAATTGACGTATTATTTGAAGTACTAACACCCTTAGTATTCTTCAGTTTGAATGGTATAAATTTTTGCTTCTTAGGACGATTACCATCCATTTTCCCCCTCCTCTTCTCTTGTCGTCCACTAAGGATGATTATTGTTGCACCCCCACCCCAGCCAGGCTACTAAATCGATTTTGGATTAAGTTTTGGACGAATTTGGAGACGAGATCTTGAATGTAACCGTGGTTGACGATGATGTTGATTTTAATCTTACTAAGGATATAAAGTAGCTTGAAAGACTTCTCGCTAAGGAACCTCAGTCAAGTTTTACAGAATACAGTGCATTCAGTTATCATAATATACAAACTTTTCATTTAATATCAACTAATGATCCCGTCCTTTATATGGAGTGTTCAAACATCATAAACCAATGTAAGGTAGTTAGGGACATATATATTTACCCTGGAAGGTATGCCTTTTATTCTTCATTTCCCTATCATGTTATAGCCTATTACACCCATAAGGGTGGTCTATTGCTATTCCACCACATTGTTATAAGTGAGGGGATGGACACCGAATTACTTGTAAAAAGGGTGGAGTCAAGCTAAAGACTCAAACAAAAACAAGCGATTCGTGAGAGGCACCCCATGCCTATTTTTTAATTTATGTTTTGTCTTATTTAAATTTTTGCATCTTAGTTGGTTTGTATGTTCCTAACTTGGTTTTGCAGATTTTAGCTGAAATAGAGCAAAATTCATGATCATCTCAATTCATAATCATATGGTAAAATTGTTGTTGATGTTTTTTTTTTTATTTTTTTTTTTTTTGTCTATTTTTACAGCAATTACGGCTGTAAACCAACTTAGCTTTTACGCCATAATCACAATGACCGTTACGACGTAATCCCTTAAAAGGTTATGCCGTAACATGCGTAATGAAATTTTAAAAAAAAAAAGTATCTATTGATTTTAACGGCGTAACCATGAAGTTACGCTCGTAAACCTCTTATTAAAAATCTTAATTAATCAAAGTCTAGTTTGAAAACATTTCTAAACTGTTGTATTATGGTAATTGAACTTTGTGCGGTACGTTTCTTTGGAATCCTCACAGCGACTTCACTCGTCTCTTAGGCCACTGAGTGGTTTAAAAGGCTTGTTGCATACGCTAAATGCAACCGTGATTCTTACAAAAGTTAGTTAGGATTGTATTTCTTGTATTATTTTGTACATTTTGGTATCTTTCTTTTTGCCGGAATTATGCTTTTGGTATTAGCTTTCTTGTAGCTATACAAGTTAAAGCACACGAAGTTGATACTTGGCTACAGGGACGCATGCGAAATCCGAGTAGTTTGATACCATGTTGATGATGATGTGATGATTGCTCAAGGAAGCTGACTTGGAGCATGGCTTAGAGCATGTTGTCTTTTCATCATACCGAGCAATTCCAGAGAAGTTTCTTGTTCTAATTCTACTCTTTTCTTTATATTTCATTTCCTTAATGTACAATAGGGACATTATATAAACCAAGTGGGGGGATAGGAGTAGAATTAATATTTGACGTATGTTTTGCCTTAGTTTTCTTTGAATATTATGCCAATTTTAAAATTTTTGACAAATTTTTCTTAAATAACTAGAATTAATCTTTACCGAATGCACATTACCCTTTAATATTACTTGGTGAGATTTAAGCTTAATATTCCGTTTCCATCATATTATTCAAAAATCCACCAAAATATTGAGTATGCCGGTAGTATTGTAGACTTTAGAACTTGGCATGTACATCATTTCGAGACCTAATTGATTAGCAGAAATAGATAGTTCAAGAGGACAAACTCTTAGAAAAAACCCAATAGTCTATTTGTGTGTATTTTATCGACTTGGTTTACACTTGAGTTATCGACCTCCTGTGATAAACCTTTTTGTTACACTCATTATTAGTGCAAGATACCCCTAGATCACCATTGTTAAACCAATGTTATATGTATCATTACACCATTTCGCCTTAACCTGCCATGTAGTTTATAGTTATCTTTGTTTTGAAATTTCTGGCTACTTAAGTCTATGGTTTGGGGAATGGGAACGAAAATTATATGCATTCGTGGAAGACCAATCAGTTATGATCTATAAAGACCCTCCTGTATCACCACTTACGATGTTGTTTATCTCAAGTGGGGGGGGGGGGTGTGCCTATAATATCGGATATTGAAGGGGCAATAATTAAAGATATAAACTCCTGTAGCATTTGCATATTTATCATGAAGAAAATGAAGAAAAGAGGGTGCAACAAAAAGCCACCCAAGTGCTAAAAAAAATGTAAAGATGGTGCAAAATAAAAAATAAAAAATAAAAAATAGAGCTAGTAGCCCATTAGTGCACCAAGACATCTCAATAATTATGAAGAATGGAGCTAGTAGCCCATTATTGAACCAAGTCATCCCAATACTTATGAAGAATGGAGCTAGTAGCCCATAATTGAAGATCAGATTTTCGGACTTAGACTCTTGGACCTATGGATGGACAGTAGCTAGTTATGACAACCTTATATTACTTTAGACTATTTGTTTTGTGTTTTTATATTAATAACCATTAAATTTGTATCCAATGTTCTATCCAACCCCTTTATCACCCTTTAATAACCATATTACCCCTATGCTTCTAACCAATTATGTTAGACTCTATTCTTACAGGTTGCAGATGTTGTAGTACTTTCCATAGCTCTATGATAGAATACATGCTATGACTGTGCAATTGAGCGATCACCGCGAAAATGAAACACTTAGACTAGTGGAGAGTTGAGTATTTTTTATCCCCTTTTCGAGAGGTGTTCGGCTTTGATGTTTTATATCATAAATGTTTTATAGATTCATTTCTTAGAGTTATATCCGAGAAATCTTTTTATGAAATGTTCTAACAGGTTCTACTTGAGGGCAAGCAGAAGTCAAGTGGGGGATATTTGATAACATCAAATATTTAATACTTTTTAGTGTCAAATTACCCCCTATATTACTTGCAAATGTTTCATTAATACTCGGAAACGAGATATTTTTTATCATTTTATAGTTTTTAGGTGAAATACAGGTAATTGACAAGAAACAAGGGAAAAATGACTAAAAGTACAAATATTCGCGGATTATTAGAAGTAGTTACGGCGTAACAGATTTGGAAGGTTACGCTGTAACAAATCTCAAGCAAAGACACATCATTCATGAGGAGATTATGGCGTAACCACATATATGGTTGCGTCGTAACCAGTATTAAGGAAAGAAATCTGGACCAAGTTAGAGTTATTGATTATGGAAAGAGGATCTGTGTAACATGGCAACTAGTTATGACGTAACATATTCAAGCCTTTAATATGGAAAGCCGCGTCAGCACTTTACGGCGTGACACCTTATGTGGTTACGTCGCAACCAATCAGAAATCAAATTGCATTTACTACAAGTTTGCTGAAGGGTTTACGGTGTAACCAAAAATTGGTTACGCCATAAAATTTTGTTACGGCGTAACCAAAAATAGATTACACCTTAAAGTCTATTTTTGCCTATACTTTGGAATGCCGACATCAGCAAGGTTACGGCGTAACCTACAAATCAATTACGCTATAACACCCTCAGAAGCCTATAAATAAGGGCCGAATTCAGCCTTAAGAGTCATCCTTCTCCCTCCCATCTGAGGGGACGATTTGGACATCTCTTCAAGTCATTTTCAACACTCTCCAGCCTTTCAAGAAGGAAGAATCCGGTCCCGATCATCATCATCATAAAGTTTTGTTTGATTATCATGTTTTCGTTGCTATCATTAATTGACGATAATATTGATTGTATGAATACAGTTTTTGGCTAAGCTTATCTGATTAATTATCATTATGATTCATTTACTTCTTGCTAATTGTGGATTGGGTATATTACTTTGACCATAAGAATACCAAATATGATGCTCGCTCACCATGATCAGCGGGACAAATCCCTGTTACTATAGGGGTTGGGATTTGCAAGATAATTGAGGATTAGATGATCATTCAATCCTCGCTTTCACATTAAGTAGAATAAGTGGATCATTAAATTAATCAATAAGTGATTAGGATCGTATCTTCTTTTCTTCTTTCGTACCTAGTTCATTCCAATTAAGTTCTAATCTTTTCATCAAAACAGCTTTTAAAACGTGACAACCAACTTAAACTCAGATTTGTAACTGCCCTTTAGTTCTTGGGACGACCTCGGATTGACCATAACTACACTACCCACGATCGGGTTCCTACCCGTTAGTGCGTTATCAGGTAGATCGATTTTATAAATTTAAAACTTGGTAAAAATGTATTTAAAATAAAATACGCATCAGCTCTTTTATCTTCTGTTAATTTACTTGCGTGTGTTATTGTGCCTTAAGTTGATTTAAGTCGCCACAAAACCCATGCCAGTCTCTTAGGCTGAAAAACCCCTCTTATCCGTTAGATTTAGGATTAACATAGGTTTAGCATAGGTTTAACATAGAATAGAATTAACTTAGTTTAGATAACCAAAATATTAATAAATTAAAAGATTATTTCTCGCTCTTAGTGATTGACACCCTACTTACCACGAAACTCCCATCTGACCGGGTACACTGCCCATTAAAGTGTTGTTTTTTGTAAAGTCGGCAAAATATAAATTTAAAACTTGAAATATAAATTACAACCACACAACGACACATTAGTCTTCTAGAACTATTTAGTTGTTACGCACTTTCGTTCCATGTTCTGGATCATATAACCTTGAAGTCTACACATCCTGCGAAGTGCACCTGGAAGATGATTGTATTTACTGGAAATTCATCCTTTGGAATGTAAAGTGTGAGATGTAGTTTTGGTAGGGAGTGGTACAGTATCCGTCAATTCCTGAGTAATATTCTTATCCGAAGATAAGATTGTCCTAGGGGATCTAAGTTTTGTGGGAATTGGTGCCTGCATCTCCTTAGTCCTAGTCTCCAAACTACCCGTCTTACCTTCTTCCTCCTCATCTACATTCTCGTCATATTTATCATCATCATCATCAACATTTTCTAGTTTGTCCTTATGAATCCCGGGCTCTAACCTATCCTCAAAGTCATCATCATCTTTTTCTCTTTCAACTACTTTTTGTTGTCTAATGGTTATCTTTAATGATTTCAGTGGTGAACTTGTTTCTCCAGCACTCTGCTTCCTCTTCTTCCCTTGAGGACTAGCAGTGAGGGTAGGTGTCCTATGGGCACTAGGTGTAGACATATGTGTTCCTTGGGTAGAAACAACTGGTTGTGGTTGATTCATTGGAACTTCTACATTCATAAACACCGTCTCATACTCCTTAAAGTCATCAGTGGCATGGATCTCCTCTATTAGAAACTCATCCGGAATTAGCATCCCTCGTACATGCACATCCCTAGTAGTGTACATACTAACCAATGGAATATCATCCTTGATAGAATGATAATCCTCTTCAACCCTTTGAGGAATCTCTGGGAATTTCTTCATCAAATCAACAAGTATCGGCTTGATGATCGAGGATACTAGATGGCTTCTTTCTTTTGTCTCACATTGTTCATGAAATCCTACCATAGAAGAGCAGCATAATCAACATTTGTTTGGTTGATCACGGCATGAAACAGTTGAAGAATATTGATCTTTGTTTGATCATGTCCAGATGTTCTTGTGGTTAAGCAACGGTTGAACACCTTGAACATTGTTTGCCATGGTTGAGCTAGATTATTCGTGTAGAAGGCACTAAACTTATCAACAAAACCTTGATAGCCAACCTTGTTCATGAAATCTTTAATAGTTTCAATGTTAACTAGTGTGACAAATGGATTTTTAGGAGTTTCCACTTGCAAATGAAGAATGTCTCGGAACATATCCATTGTGTAGATAAACTCTTGAGTATTCATCATAAACTTGATCGTGTCTTCAAGACCAGGTACTTTGCTAACCGTCCTCCAAAATTGTTGTAAGTACACTGATGTGCTGTCGTGTAGGGTCAATTATTTGATTATCAAGTTTTACATTTATATTTAGCCGATAAACCTAAAACAACACTTTAACGGGCAGTGTACCCGGTCAAGATGAAGTTTCGCGGTAAGTAGGGTGTCGAACACTAAGAGTGAAACATTAATCCTATATTCTATCACCATTTTAATTATTTCTAATTAGTCTGTTTACTTGTTAAACCTATGTTATATACGTTGTCTAATGATATGGGGGTTTTCAGCCTGAGAGACTGGCACAGGTTTGGTGCTGACAAATATCAATTCAATAAACAATAAACAAAAAGAAGAAAAATCAGAAGGTAGAAAAGCGGTACAAGCCGAATGATAGAAAACTGTATTAGCCATATTAAATCTAATTTAATGTTGGTTTGTTTGTTTTAGTGCAATGATTTACTTATCTCGGAGCGGCATATCATTCTTAAGACTTAGGCGGGACATCATCCTAAGACCTAGACACGATTAATCCTGTCACAATTAACGCATCCGCATAAAGAATCTTTTAGTTTAATTATAATCTATCTTAGGGAATCAAAGCAGTGGTGATCCTGTTAAAACCATAGCCCAACAGTACTTTACACACTTATTGTTTGACGGTGTTTTATATACTTGTAGTTCACTATTCAAAACTTTATCAGTTAATTAAGAGCATGATTGCTGAAACATATACGGGTCACCTACCGGTCCAACTAAGCTTATAATTCAAAGACAAAGATAGAACGTTATTTGTGATCCTATTGGTCCAATAATATAAAACACGATATAGAGAGCTATCCCGGTATCTAGATGACTTTTTAGGTATCACTAGACCCAGTTGAATGATAGGTCGCATATTTAAACACATAAACAAGTATGAGGTGATAAACATAATTAAACAATCAACGATTAATTAATAAATCGATTTTAAAACAAACCAAACATTAAACTTTCATTAAGATGGCTAATACCCGAGGGTATTAGCCCACAACCATTGTAATTATACAAGCGTAATCAAACAATTGAAATCGAACGATTAAGAGAGGAAAAATTACACGATGTCTTCTATGGATTCGTGATCAATGCTTGACCTTGGTGGCTGATCTTCTCTTCTAAAATTCGTCTTTAATGAGTATGGTATAAAGAATATGATATTGCGCACCGAAAACTCGTTTTTAAGTCTTCTATTTATAGTGTCTGAAAAAGACTCGATACGCCGTATCTGGCTAGGTCGATACGGCGTATAGGGCTGGATTCCTTGGAGTGCGCGCTACGTTCTCAATCAATCAGTGATATCATTCCCAATTTACTTTTATTATTGTATCTTCGAATAGTTATCTTCATGGATACGGCATATGGAAGCAGTTAGATACGCCGTATTGGGAATTGGTCAAACGCGCTTTCTTTTGAAGTATTGGTACTGATACGACGTATCTCTTTTGTTGGATATGACGTATGTAGTCAGAAGTCAGTAATCTTCAAATGTCTTCATTTTAGCTCTAAATTATGCGCCTTTTAGCTTGTCTTCACAAAACACTCCTGAATTACTGCATTTATCAACTTTAAAGCAATTAAGTACCAAATAATGCAATACTTATATAACAGTGGGCAAAACAGATGGGATAAATGATATAATAAAGTGACGTTATTTGATATCATCATACACAACATGGACATCAGTTGTGGTAGTTAAAGCATAACTGAGTGGATGATCAAGTAAAATCTGCCCAACGATCTTGCACTCAGGAGAGCATGGAATACTCTGCAGCACCACGTAATTGTTGCATCTCCCGATTGTATGAAATCTTGGAACGAGTTGAGCAGTTGGAATAACTTATTAAGCCATGTGGAATATTGTATGATGACATGAAATGATTAGTGAAATGAGATAAAATTTATATAATACACATTTATATAACATTTTTGTCTCTTTCCACTTTGTCTGTTTTTATATGCTCTGGCAATTCTTTTTTAGCATATTCAGATCATTTTCTTTTTCATGTGCCAATTCTTGCCTTTTCGGGCACATGCCATACGCTTTATTCGTCTTTTTCTTTTAATCTCATTTTGTATGCTCTGGCATTTATTTTTTGAGCATACTTTGATTTGATTTTTCGCGTATGGATTTTATCTCTTTTTCTATTTTGAGTTTTCTCACCAAAAAGTATTTATGAAATGATACTCTTTCAAGAATAATAAAAATATACTTTGATTTTGAAAATACCAATTTGGCTAAAACACAAGTTTTTGACAACCATTTTAATAAATCCAAGAGTATAAATTTATATTCTTAAAAAAACTTTTAGTTAGTAAAAGAGTACAACTTGTGACACAAACGAATCAACTTTTTAATTTCAAATTGAGATAACTTTTCAAAAACTCACATGTTTTCTAAGATGTTTGGAAAACTATGGATTATAAACCAATCTAATGACGCTTAAATGTGGACAGTCACTAGCACTCACTCCTCATTTGTTTAAAGCAGAAAACTGGTCGAAACCGGGTCATGACTTAGACAATTTATTCCAATTAGTATAGTAAAATAGTTTTTTGAACGATTTTTGAATCAATCTTTCAAAACTTTGGAAACTTTGCCTTTTGATGAAAACATAGTGAAACTTTGTATCACAGATAGTTGAAGCTCCACTTTGTATTTTCTCTTCATTTTGAATCATTGATCATTTCAATGATGAATTTAGTTATACAAAACATATTCTTATATACGATATTTGGATGGTCAGTAGATTGCTCAATCCTCATCCTGTTAATTTCAGGAAACGATTGAAACCGGACACAATCTTTACCATTTGATCCATCTATCAATATAAAGATATGATTTTATAAAAAAAAATTTATCACCTGTTTTAGTTAAGTTGTATTTTGTTTAACAATTAAGCCCATTTGAGTATTCGTAGAAAAAATTCAGCCCATTTATATATTTTTTTTTCGAAACCCTTAGCTATAAAAAGCCATTTTGCCTTACGAAACCCTTTTATTAAGCCCAAACTATCATTTACGAAACCAACCCATTTGGCCCATTACTGTTTACGAAACCAATTGATAAGCCCATATGAAACTGAAACATGAAAAATTACTTTCGTAAAAATAACTATCCTCTTGAGAAATGATAAGCTGAATATTTTTCACTTATTTTTCAGCTTATGTATCATCTTATTAACAGTTTAAGCTTGATCTTATGTTAAAAAAGCATTTTCTCAAAGTTACAAAACCTATCAACGTTACGAAACCTCATGATCTTAGTCCACAAATGATATTTTCAGTGATCAATCTATTCTAATCATATCACAAGACATATATCAACGTTTTGCCTTAATCAATTTGTTTTAATTATTCTCTATATTTACGAAACCCTAGATCTATACGAAACATGTTTTATCAATTAATAACAACAATTAATCACAAATAAAACAAATAGGTCACGATTTCTTATGTTTTTCCATCACAAATAATCAACAACACGATCTGGATTGTGTTTCTTTTTTTGAATGCTCGAGAATTACGAAAACCTTTTTGATTAATTACGTAAATTATGAGGTTGCGTAGTAATTGTGCATTTATATTTGAAAGTGACTTTCTTAATTTTGGCATTTTTTAGTTCCCTCAAAGCTTACTTAAAGTAAGTCTTAAAGTACAGCTAATTTGTCATTCTTAAGGACACCTGAAGTTCTTTTCATTAAACTTTAATCACCCATACGATTAGTATCGTTTGCACTTTCTCCCCTTTTAGCCCTTGTAGTTACTTTCGTTAGCTTTTGTGATCCAAAACTATTCTTAACTCCCTTTGGAGTTCGGACCACATTTCCACATCAAACTTTTTGAACTATTTTGCAGTTATGTTCCCGCTTTTGACTAAAAAAATTTATAACTCCCCCTTGAACAGTTATCCACTTTTGAAATTTATTTCTTAAAAAAATTGTTCAAAACGAAGTTATTTTGCTTTTTGAGAACACAATTTTATTTTCTGATGATGATTTGACTGAAAATTTTATAACTCCCGCTCAACAAGATATCTAATTAAACTTATTGGTAGATGGTTAATTTTGCAGTTTTAAACATTCTTGAGAAGATTTTTTGAAAAACAAGAATTTTATAACTCCCCCTCAAATAAATGTCTAATTAAAGAACTTATTCAAGAGATTGTTACTGAAGAAACTAAAGAATCTATGATCCGGTGGTCTGGGAGACTAAAACCACATGATAGTCATGTTTAGAGAGAGAGAGGGAGTAGAAGGAGAAATTAAAGATGTTAAATAAGATGGAAAGTGAAATGATACAAAATCCTAAACCCCTCCATGGAAGCCATGGAGGGGTATTTTTAGCCCACACGTATACTAAGTTTACAAGAATATCTATTCTAGTCCCTGCGTTTGGTGCTATTATAAACTATGGTAATTCCGTAATTGTCATCACATAAATGAATTTCTAACAATCTTCTCCCATGGGACGATATATGGAATTACTTTCATTATTTTCCTAACAAGTACATAATGATTAAGAACAAGAAATTTTATGAAGCTTCCAATGCTCATGATGTCTTTCGGGGTCTTTGACTTCATGTCTGCACTCCAACATGAATTATCTTTGTAGTACCTTGTAGGAGAAATATTGTAATAGGCACGAACTAAGTAACCTATACACTTCTGGTTAAGGAGAAGCTTCTGAATTAGCTTCCCCCTAATTCATGCCGCATATTCTTGATTTAGAAGCTTTCAAAGCTTCCCCCCAAACTAGCAATCCTCTCTTGAGCAGTTTTAAAGCTTTCTCACAAGCTTAGAATAATTAAGTGCACATTGGAATTAGTAGAACACCACATCTAATATTACTGCTTCTTTAAGAATAAGCTTAGGGATTAGCCGTTTGGGGAAACATTAACTGGATCAGCAACGTATCTTCTCACGCTTGAATAATTCTTCTCACAACTCTTCCCCCTAGAAATTCAAATAATGCATACTAGAATTCACAAGATATCTCTTCCCCTATGTGTTTAAAGAAACGCACCCCAAAGCTACAAGCTAAAGCGCTGATTTTCTCTGTGGTTATGACATTTTTCTTCTCGGCATGACCTAGCAAAAAAGATTTTCAACAAAGATGAGTATTTCAAGCTTTCAAGAAAAAGAAAGGCAAAGACACTTGGGTGTATCTCCTTCTTCCCCTTTACTAGTTTCGATACCTCAGAATCAGCAAAACCTTGTACGTACAAATACTTGAATACTTGTGTAAAGAATAAATTAGTTCAAATCTATCCCGTGAGAATGAACTGCTAATCAAATCTCTACTCATAAACTCTCTCTGGCTATCTTTTTACCAACCGTTTTGTAGGCTATTTGAAGTGATCACTAATGGAGTAAACCCGATATACCAAACTTGAAACTGAAGTAGAATTCCATGTTCTTATGACTTAAGCTTGCACTAATGTTAGAAGAATAGTGTAGAGAAACTCAATACTTACCAAGCAAAGTATGAGACATTCATCACCTTTTACGATTATCCATAACATCTTTTGTGTATGACACTGAGAACTACAACATATCTCCTTTAAGTGGCAGTTATCTAGGTCTTTAACTATCCACCCCGACTGCTGGTAACTAACCCAAATTTTCATCTAAAATCTTAAGCCCGCAGCTAAGTTATCATTGAAAGTCATGCATCACACAACCCTGACTTCCATGATTAAAATAGAACACGCTTCGTGAATGCACACTTCAAATCCCTCAAATAAGTGATACCGATAACTCCGTAGTCACTTTGAAAAATTAATTCCAAATCTAGCCATTAAAAATTAAATTCCATGATTCTTTATAAGCATCGATCTCGGTCTTGTCACATTGTCACTTTGTCATTTTGAACCTTGAATACAACCGATAACCATTTAATCTAAAATATTTAGTCCAAGTTAACCAATTTATACACCAATTGGTATAAACTTTTGGTTAAGAAGATAGGACTACAACAAACAAGCTCCAATGTAACCATTAACAACTAAATATAGCAAAATCATCCCAAGTGAATCATTTAGCTAAATTTAGTTTTAATAAGAAACATTTAACACAAAACTGTTGTACCCGGTCCATCACAAACTCGGCCCACTCCTAAATCCCAATAATTGATACATTATTTGGTTAACTCATAACTATTTTCGGCTCCAATATATTAGTCAACACCTACGGCCTAAGATTTTTTTTTTGAGGACCTGGCAAATTAATAACACAGCCAATTGCTGTTTTTTGAAATAATACCCGGTCCACATTTGGTTAACTGCCATCCCAAATCTAACAACTAGCCAACACCATTTAGTAGCCCAATCAATAAGCACTCTTAATATTATTGTCGGCCCGCATTATTCAACAAAACCCGGTCTTTTTGAATTTCAATGGCCCAAGTTTGGTTAACATGTTTATACATTAGGCCCATCATAAAAAACAACCAACATAAAATTAGGGGTTATATAAGATATGGTTCCTAATTTGTGTTATTACCCTATCCACAACATAAAAAAACAACAGTCACCAATTAGTACTATCCACTATCTCCAACTGCCCACATTCCCCATTTCATACGCAGAATAACGATCTCCTTCTCCAACCTTATTACTCGATTACTTTCAAGCCAAAACAACTTTAAAATCACAAACCTTATTTGCTCGTTTCCTTTGCTTATATGATCGAAAGAAAATAAAACTTTCAACCCTTACGAATTGAAATCTTAATACACTCCTTTCATCTTCTTAAAGTCATTGTAACCCATGAAGAACTAAGTAAGAAAAGCTGCAAGATCTTTTTATCGAGGTCTTGGTAGGTTGTATTTAATTATTTTTGTTTTGAGTGTCTTTTTAACAACCATGATTGATACAATAACCCAATTTGTTATAAGTATATCTTTATATTCGGATATTGAAGAAGGGTTATACCCGACATAGATCGATGAAGATTGTTTGTTTTGTGTTATTGATCTTTAAAGGTCAAGAAATTAATTGCAAAACACGAAACATAGAAACTGAGATCTTGATTATTATTTGTGTTCGAGTCGTTTGGTTGTTTGGGGATGGAGATGTGACATAGGAGATGAGGGATGGTGTTATGATAATGTGTGACGATGGGTTTTAGGATAGTTCTGGATTTGTAATTGAGGCTGTGATTATTGTTGATGTTGGTTAAATTTGTAATTGGATGTGTTGTTGTAGCTGTTGATTGTTTTTTGTTGGTTTATTTTGGTTTCAATTCTGACCTTCTCCATCTACATTTCTTTTGGTTTCATGACTCGGTTATACCTGACTCAACTTATTTGAGTTGACTCAGTCAACTTGGTAATTACCGAGTTGACTCGGTTTGAGTCAAGACTGTATAAATCACCCAATAATAGTCACAGGTACAAATCACCTAGTATACTGATGGTATAAATCGCCTAGTATACTGGTGGTATAAATCACCTAGTATACTGGTGGTATAAATCGCCTAATTTTAAATTTGGTATAAATCGCCCCTAATTGGTGGTATAAATCACCCCAAAATGGTGGTATAAATCGCCCCAAAAGGACAACTTGTACTTTTACTAAGAAAATGGATCTAATTTTTTTTTCTTGTCCCTTTTCTTTACCTATAAATAAGCTTAAAAACTATGCAGTATTTTACACCAAATAAGTGCTTAAATGAAAGTCCATGAAGGAATAAGGCTTATTGTATAGTAGACCAAAGACCACCAGAATAGCTTAAAAAACAGGCGTTGTACCTCCAAAAATGAATTCAAAATAAGATGAAACTAGATCGAAATAAGTGATACATAACAAAACAAATAGCCAGATCTAACAACAAGCCATGGTTTTTATGGGCAAATATGCCACGTGAATACTATGTTAAGCTTTAATCAAAAAAACTAACTCATTAAACCATAAACTGTGACATATCTTCTAGATCCGAAAAAATGCATATATGGACAGATTTTTAGACATAGAAAATGTGTACAGATATGGAAACGAGTTACAGATCAAAACCAACTGGATAAAATAAAACCACCCAAAGAATGAAACATAGGTGTTGGTACCAATTGAAGTAACTAAAGGAATATTGATCAATTATCCACTTTTAAAATTTCTTTTTTTAGAAACAAATTGTTCAAAAAGAAGTTATTTTTGCTTTTGAGAACACACTTTTGTTTTTCTAATGATGATTTGACTGAAAAGTTTTATAATTCCCCCTCAATAAAATATCTAATTAAAGAACTTTATCGAAAGATAGTTAATTTTGCAGTTTTGAACATTCTTGAGAAAATATTTGAAAATAAAGAATTTCATAACTCCCCCTCGAATAAATGTCTAATTAAAGAACTTATTCAAGAGATTGTTATTTCTTAAAATTTTGCACACTTGAATTTTTCAAACATGATGATTTTTGAAAGATGTTTTAAAAGAAATCATTTGTTTGTGAATGGATTTTGATTACAAACCATATTTTAGCAGTGAAAGATCATTTTGAATGATTTACTCCCCCTCAGTTCGTGATACATTTATTTTGCATTTAAAGAACCACTTTATAAGGAATACAATATCATGCAACTGATAAAACGAAGAAGATATGTGTTTGTATCTTTAAGTTATATTTTTGTATTTTTGTATTTTTCAAATTTTTATTTGATTTTTTAGTTTTTGAAAAATAGTAAAAAAATCTTGTTTTTGAAATTTTTGTATTTTGTATTTTGTTTTTGAAATTTTTTCAATTTTGTATTATTATTTTTTTGAAAATTTTCATTTTTTGTATTTTGTTTTTGAAAAACATGTACAAGTTGTTTTGATGTATGATCTTGCATTCAAGAAGATAACTTTGTCAGACGTTCCAACTGAGTTGGAGTCATACATCGCATACCATTCCTGTGAACTAAATACTCAAACCTTTCTTTTTGGAAAGGCTTTTGTAAAAAGATCAACATGATCCTTGATAAAGTGATACCGGATGTTAATGTGTTTCGTACGAGATCGTTATACCGGATTGCAAGATATGGAAATTGCACTTTGTGAATTACAGTATATTGGAATCTTGTTGTACAGAAATCCATAATCTAGCAGTTGCGTTGACGGCGACAAATTAGCCTATATATATATATATATATATATATATATATATATATATATATATATATATATATATATGTAACTAAAATCCCGAATATCAAATAATAGTAAGAGTAAGTATTCCGTAAGTTTTTTAAGAAAATTACTTTTAACCAAAGTAAAGTTCAAAACCTCCCGGGTCGTAGTCCCAACGAAGCGTGCTTGAATGATCGAAGATTTGATTTTGGATTCTATTTCTACTAAAATAATGCAAAAAAACAAATAAAGGCAAGCAATAAATTAAAGCAATTAAAGATTTAACCTAAAAATGTTAACCAAATAAGCTGAAAGGTATATAAAAGCCTTAAGAAAGATAACATAAAAGGAGGTTTTAAGGACTTTTTAATAAATTTAAGCTGAGAATAAGCACTAATAAGCAACAGGTATTAAGCTGAAACTAAAAACATATAAAGTACTATAAGCTAAAAATACAAATAAGCAGGAGTTAAGCAAAATTTAAAAAAAGAAATAAGCTAGAAAAAGCAAGCTAAAGTGACAGTTTTGGCTTTCAAGACTTGGAAGAAATAAGCTAAATTGTTTGCTTCTTAAGACTTAAAAAGCACTCAGAAAAGCAAATAAGTTGAACACAGCCTCTCACCTAGACCTAATAAGCTTTTAAAACTATAAATGAGCAAAAGACATAAGCTAAAAAAGCACTATCAGGAAAATAGACAGCAGACTCAAAAAGGATTTTTGATGATTTTTGACTTAACTTTTAAACTAAGATTAAGAACAAATAAGCACTAGGAAGAAGCTAAAACCTTAAAACAAATAAAGCACTATATCCTAATAACACAAATGAGTAATAATTTAGCAACTAGAAAAAAAAATAAGCTAAGAAAAACAAGCTGAAAATGGCAGTCTACTTCTATTTTTGGATTTTTGAATGAAATGGCAATTTGTAGTCTAAGTTTCAAGACTCAAACTGACTTGACATACTACAAACTTAAAACATATTGAATTCATACTTTAATAAG
>BQNB010091092.1:0-26967 GCA_026074375.1 Tanacetum coccineum
CAAAAACTTTTTGGTGACTTTTGATTAGCGGCCTGAAATTATATTGTAAAATCAAATAGAAAAACACCAAATCACATAATTATATTGTAAAATCAAATAGAAAAACACCAAATCACATAAAATATCATAAATAAAGAAAAATTGTTTTTTAGCTATTAATTGATAGGTTCAAAAAAATTGCATTTTTTTCTTTTAGTTTAAAATGTACTAAAATTCTAACATTAAAAATTTTCAAATAGTTTTTATGTGTGTATGCCTATAAATCATATACAACAATCTGAGGCCACTTTTATATCTTAAAAAAGTGTTGGTGACGGAAAAATGGATAATTCTTTTTACATTTGTATATGTATTGAAGATATACAATAGGTAAATATTTGTTTGATCAAAACATATTGTATGCACGAAACATAATACTTATTTGAGTTTTTTAGTTTTCTATATTCCATAAATATTGGCGCTTTTGATAACTCAAGTTGATGCTTTTAAATTCGATTGAGAAACTAAAATTTTACATGTTTTAACACAAAGTATGATCATGAATCCTAAGTATAGCTGACACACTCATGCAACTATAATCATAAAACATATACAATATCAACTGCATACCCAACAATACCTAACATAGCCTTCCAAAGTGGAGGTCAACGGTTCGAATATATTATAGAACAGATTTAATGAATCTATTCTCTTCATATGATTTCGATAATACTCTATAACATAACTTATAAAACAGAGAAAATAAAAATTATACACATTTAAAAAAATGTCTAAGCTTCGTGCGTGCACGGGCATTAAAACTAGTTATGGTATGGAAGATGTCTGGGATTAACTCACTTGAAATGAGGATTTCAAGCTCGTCAGAGATGTGCTTCATACTAAGTGAAAGTAAATGATGGTTTCCTGCTAAGATAAAAGTATACCGTTAGTCTTATCGCTAGAGGGGATCCCGCGATTAGACCCCGGCGTAAGAGTAAGTAACTGTCTATAAGTGGTATGTGTGTAATTGGGTCGCGGAAATCATATCGTTAGAAGTGTTTGGTGGACTCCTTATATAGGTCAACGTCATTGTCGGTTGCATGGGTCACGAGATGGGATACACCCTGTTAACCGATGGGTACTAGGGTGGTTGTCGTGAGGTCAACGGCATTGACTACATCACACTTTGTAACGTAGTGACTTGAGTCAACTTACTTATTGTTTGTTATCCGTATTTGGGACGTTAACGTTCTACTTTCGATTCCCCATGCAATATTCTTTATTCTGTTTGGCTAAGTCACGGGGTTCCCTTGTCGGGAAGTGACTTGTCGCCGCGGTTGGGATATGGTCCTTGCGGATGCGACCTAGCGTTAGTCTTGGGACATTACTAAGCCTTTGTGGACGCGACCTAGCGTTAGTGCTGGGACGTCGTTGATCCTTTGCGGACGTGGAATGAGGTTAACCTTGGGTAGCCCTCCAGTCCTTTGTGGATTATTGGGCTTGACCCCTTTGTGGATTATTGGGCTTGAGCCCTTTGTGGGTTGTTCAGTCCGCATCCGAAAATCAGGGTGACTACTATACGTCATCATGTCCCCCCAGTCTAGTGTATTTTCTTTCCTATAGGAAATAGTGCTAGACTTGTTGGTTGCGTCCTGTGTCTTGTATCCGGGCCGTACATAAGTGGGTTGGTGGGTCTCGAGTGACGTGCTCTATCCTCAGCCACCAACCTTCTGACTGATAGGACGTTTTGTCAAGTGACTGTTGGTATTCGTGAACCATCCTGGCCGTTCGTTTCTTTTAATCATGATCGTTCAATGGGAAGTGTGGACACGTGTCACCATCCTATCATTTAGGTTTAATTGTTTAAGAGTGGGTATAAATTCCCCTCTTCATTTTTCACTATGGTTTTTTCACCGCATTTTCTTTCTTCTTGCACTCTTATAAACTTCTCGCCATTCTTTTGCTTATTTACCATTCGTCTTCGCGTGCGCTCTTAGGTTCAGGTTAGGCTTCATCCCTTTTTAAATTTCTTCTTTTTTCTTGAGATGGTCACAAATACGATCGATAATGTTACGTCTATATTAACGTAGAAAGAGTTTGATGCGTTATGTAGTACGTATAATATTCCGACTAACTTAAGGCATGAATTGGCCGGTCCTAACGATACAATTAGGAACAGCCCGGAAGGCAAGATAGGTATTTATACCCGTTTTATAGAGTTTGACAATTTTCGTGTCCCACTATCGAAGTTTCTTCTTTGCGTTCTTGAATATTATCAAATTAACTTCTCGCAACTGTCTGTTATTGTTGCCGCGAAGATTAGTCATTTTGGGATTATGTCTTGTGTCCACAGAGCCGCACCTACCGTTGGTACATTTCGTAGGTTTTATTGTAACTCTATCAGCAATGGTTGGTTGTCTTTTTCAAAGTGTAGCGGTGCCGGTACTTTCCTGTTGTTATACAAAAAAACCTTGATTCTTTAAAGAATTGGAATAATCATTTCTTTTGGATCGATGCGTCCGTGTGTCCTATATCCGTTCTGTCATTCGAGGGCCATTCTGTTCAGAAGGATCCTCTCCCTTCCGGCAATGTTGTGGATTTAAATCTTGTAGAGTGGCTTAATGAGGGTCGTGTCGCTATTAGGAAATACCCTAAGGTCTTTTTAACTGTGATTGGCTTGACCCGGTCGTTTGTTGATGACGATGTACGCCCTACTTTAAAGGACCTGACCGTAGGGGTTGGCGTTTCTTTTTGTTGTGTATATGTTAACACTCCATGCTTGGATTTGTTTTGTAACTTATTCAGTGTCGTAGGTTATGGAGGAGGAGGAGGGAGGAGAGCCAAAAAAACTCGTACTGTGTTTTTGGGTCGACCCCCCTTTTGGCTCGTATATTTATATATCTTTTTTTTTATTTTTTTTTTGTTATTTATTAAGGAGTGTTTGGTTTGTGGTTTAGTAGGAGTAAAAAGGGTGTTTGTTTTTTGTTTTATTTAGTTGTAAGTAAAACTTTTTAAATAAAAGGTATGGTGAAATGTATATTATTTTAACATGGATTCGGCTAAGACACAGAAAAGTCGAAAAGTACAAAAATAAGAATAAATGAGCTCTCGAAGCTAAATATAAAATTATCGATTTCTCAAATGCTAAAACGGATAAATATTCCAAGCACGACTCCAATTTGACTAGGAACGTAAAATTTCCGAATCGGGTAGAAGTAAAAAATAAAATTTTTACTTAACGGTAAAAATAAGAATAAATTATAATAAATTTATTTACCTGAAAATACGAATTCTCACACCTGAGCAATCTCGTGTCCTCTGAAATCACTAAACAAACTAAAAAGCATTAAACGTGCAAAATGTAAATATACAATAAGACCTAACTCACTTTCGTAGGAATCACGGTTGCATTTAGCATATGCAACAAGCCTTTTAAACCACTTGGTGGCCCAAGTGGACGAGTGAAGTCCCGTGAGGGTTTCCAGAGAACATACCCACAAAGTTCATTTAATTATACAAGGTTTTGAAAAAGTTTCAAACTAATTTCAGGTTTTCAAAAAGGGATTACGGCGTAATCATGGGTTTGGTTACGCCGTAATCATGTGGTTGTTTAATTTTGAAAATTTGAATTAAGAAAGATTACGACGTAACTCAGAGAGGAGATTACGCCGTAAATACATCTGTTACGGTGTAACCAAGGTGGTTACGCCTACTCAGGAACCTATTTACCACAAGACAACGAGTCGAGGAGACCTCGAATTCCAATACCTTGCTTGTGAGAACCTGCAAAATCAAGTGAGAAACCAACAAACCAACTAAAATGCAGAAAATAAAAGACGGGTTGTCTCCCGACAAGCACTTTTGTTTATTACCAAGTCTTTAAGTTAAACTCGAGACGTTCTACGTCTTTGCTTGGCCATTTCCCTTTTTGGCCATCTTTCCATCAACCAAGCTCTTATTGAAGCCATGTTATCCCTAGTTCTTGGCATTTCATCAATCCCTAATACCTTTACTTTCATGTAGATGTGAGCGGCACAGTTATCCCTAAGTTCGTGGCAATGTCATCATGTAGCCCTAAATACCTTTAACTTTCTGTAGATCTCATCAAGGGCCAATGAGTATGTGGTAAACCTTAACTTTTGTTTAGAAGTTCTAAAATCGAGGGGGGTTCCTTATGGTTAATCCAAGTATTCTACATCATCTCTTGTTATAAGCTTCGTTATCCAGGTCAATGAATCCATCGTATGATCCTGGTTTAAGATAATCTAGTATTCCTTCCAAGTTGTCTTCATCTTCACTTGTACCATTAAACCAATCATCGTTTAATTTATCATGAATAGCCCCCATTATTGTGTTTGCTTTATCTTCTCCACATTCCTCCGGATCTTTTGAGTTCTCCTTTATGTCATCTTCTTCCTCTCCGAACTTCTCTCTCCAGTGATCTTTTAGAATTCTCTCCATGGTCATCTCGCATACTTTTCCATGTCTTATTTTCATCCAATTAGTTAAGCTTAGTTCATCCTATTCCAACTCCTCCCGTTTACTGTCATTTATGCTCTCCTAATAACGTTTCTCTTCGTTAATTGGTAAACCTCCTCCATCGCATACGTTACTATTCAGATCACAAGATGCCCAATACTGGCATTCATTCTCTTTTTCTTGCAAAATTGCCTTACACCATTGTACCCTTTTTTCTTTAGGTGTTGAATATGTCTCTTTATCCACTTTAGTTATCCTGTATACTATCTCTTCATATGATTCATGTATGTTAATTTCATAAGAGAAAATATCTAGGTCGATACCCAATAATCGGTTAAACTCACAGGACTTAAAATCATATAAGAATAAATCATAATCAATCTTTTTAAAATCATCATCCTCCGGGCATGTTTCGCTTTTTATTGAACGAATAGATTTAAAAATCATGGTACTGCTTCTCATTTTGAATATAACTTTTTCATTTCCTACTTCTAAAGAGATGGACCTTCTAAATATATCTACCTTAGCGTGTGCAGTGGCTAGCAAGGGTCTTCCTATAATTACGGGCATCCTAAAGTCTTCCACCATGTCAAGAATAACAAAGTCTACCGAAAAGATGAATTTATCTATTTTTATGAGTAAGTTCTCTATTATTCCTTTGGGAGTGCATTTGGTGTTATCAGCCATTTCGATCACCATGTTAATTGGTTTGAGTTTTCTTATTCCCAAACGTTAATACATAGACATGGGCATGACGCTGATGCTAGCTCCTAAATCTGCTAAAGCATTATTAAAATCTAACCTTCCAATGGAACAAGGGAGAATGAAACTTCATGGATCTTGCTTCTTAGGGGGTAGCTGATTTTGAAGAAGAGCAGAGCACCTAGGGTTCATTCTAATTTCTTCATCTTCTTCGGTCCTAGGTTTGTTTGCCACCAATTCCTTCATGTGTTTTGCGTAGTTATCCGTTTTCCTAATTTCTTTTAGGAGAGGACGGTTTATCTTGATTTTCTTCAAGCTTTCCATAGTTTTTATGAACTAATGCTTCTTCTGCGTGATGCTCTAGTCATCTAGGAAATGGAATAGGTGGCTCATAAGGATCAACATAATAATTTACATTTTGCTTTTCCTCTTGAGGTACTTTTTTAATCTCAAGTGTAGCCTCGAGTGCTGCTAGAGCTTTCGCCATTCCTGATTCATCGGTTTCTTGTCTTTCGTTATCGAAAAACCCTGAGTTAGCAGAAAAGTATTCAATTTTCTAAGGTGAATAATAGAACGGTGTGTACAACGGTGATCCATCTTTAGTACATATTGCCTTGCATTCTTCGAACTTTCCACCGTTTGTTCGTCCTTCAACCTCATTTGTTAAGGTTCTTACTTTCGTCTCGAGACCTTGGATAATTTTTTCGTGAGCTTCTCGATTGGTTTCCGTGTTTTGGTAAAGTTTCTTTAACCATTCGTCTTGCTCAACATGTCTCTTAGCTACTTCTTTCATATATTTATTGATTATTTCGGTTAGGTTTGGTCTTCTCTCCCCTAATGATGGTTGGTCGTATCCTGATGCTCCTTTATTAAATCTACCGTCATTTTTGTTGTTGTTTGGGAAGGGTCTACCGAACTCTCCATATTTAACTTCCTCCATACTTTTTACTCCCTCGTTGAGAGGACATTCTTTGTCAAGATGAGCTCCTCTGTAGGTTTGACATCCTACTTGAATAGCATGTACGTTCTCCTTAAGCTTCTTCATGTCATGACCTAGGCTATCTAGTTTGTTAACAATAGCAGCGACCCCTTCAGAATTACTACTACTATCTATATTCCTGCTAGATAAACCATCATGCCACTTTTGAGAGTGGTCAGCCATAGTCTAGATTAATGTTAAAGCTTGAGCAGGTGTCATGCCAGGAATTGGCCCCTGAGAGTCAAGCAATTAACGATTCATAGTGTCGAGACCATTGTAGAAGATGTTTACCTTGTGATGGCTATTGATGTCATGGACTGGGCATTTATAAAGCAAGTCATTATATCGTTCCTAAGCTTGGTATAATGTTTCGTCACCTTCCTGCTTGAAGTTGCGGATTTCTTCAAGCTGTTTGGCGGTTTTGGATGGCGGGTAATACCTTTGGATAAAGGCTTTTTTAAGGAGATCCCAGGAATCGACGGTTCCTGGAGAAAGTTTGTCCACCCATCTTTTAGCGGCTCTAGTGAGTGTAATAGGAAAAACATGTAGCATGACAGCATCGTGTGATACTCCTGGAATGTTGAATAAGCTGACCATGTCTAAAATTTGCTCTACATGCTCATGAGCATCGTCATTCTTGTATCCTGAAAAGGTGTCCTCTCTCAATTCTCGCATGAAGTGACTCTTGATTTCGAAATTCACATTGCCTCCTATTTCGGGTTTAACCACGCCCGGCGCCTGGTTCCCTCGAGTCAATGCGAGGTATTGTTCCATGGCGAGGTTATTGATCTCTCCCTCAGCCATTATGATTCCTGAAATGCTTAGTAATAAAATTTAGTAATAAAATACAAGAAATCAAACTATAACTAATTTTAGCTCCCCGGCAACGGCGCCAAAAACTTGATGCGTAAAATTGTTTTGAATAATTAATTACCAAGTTTTAAATTTATAAAACTCGTCTACCGATACACGCACTAACGGGCAGAGAACTCGGTCATATGTAGTGCATTAGTTGGTAAATCTGAGGTCATCCCAAGAGCTAAGGTTACTAGTTCTAATTTGATTTTGTCACGTTTTGGAAAAATGGATTTAAGATTGATTTTAAAACTACAAGAAAGTAAATACAGAAAAGTAAATTGATAGAAGTAATCAGGGAGAAAAGCGTGCTAGCCTAACCATTTCATTACTACTGTTATCATTACGTTATCTTGTGCAATGTTCAATTACAAGTTTCATTAGTGGTTCTAATATCGGCAGACCCAAATTGGCATTTGAGGTTTCTTCAAGTACTTCAATTAAAACAACGATCTCACCAACAACAATTCTTATTTCACGGTTTTTTCTTGATTTTGTAAAATCCCGTAAAAGATTATTCTTTTTCAGTTTAATCAAGACTTGTAAAATCCCGTGAACTAGATTTCCAACAACAATCCACAACAACAATCACTTTACCTACTTAAGATCCGATATCCATTCACAACATCAAAATGTCAAATACCAATACCAATTTGCAAACTCAAACATCGAATGCTCTTCACAATGCTATCATGGAAGCAGGTGGTAAAGATCGTCCACCAATGTTAGCACCTGGTAATTACGTTCAGTGGAAATCCATAATGAAGAGATACATCGACACCAAATCCAATAATGAACTCATCCACTATTGTCTCCAGAATCCACCCTACAAATTCAAATAGACTGAGAAGACTGTTCCAGTTGCAGAAGGTAGTTCAGAAACCACTGCAGAAGGGTATATGGAGAAGTATAAGAATGTTTCACAAGACATACGGGATCAACTGAATACTAAAGCTGAAGTTGTTCAGATAATTTTCACAGGGATAGATAATGATATCTACTCCACAGTTGATGCTTGTCTAAATGCATGTGAGATGTGAAAAGCAATTGAAAGGTTGAAACAAGGTAAATCAATCAATGTTCAAGATCTTGAAACTAATCTATATTGGGAGTTTGGAAAATTCACATCACGAGATGGTGAATCACTTGAAGCGTATTACTCAAGGTTCTACAAGATGATTAATGAGCTTGTCAGAAATCAGTGTGATGTTACCAATCAACAAGTAAATATTCAGTTCTTACTTTAACTACAACCAGAATGACAAAGGTTTGTGACACTTGTTAAGCAGAGTCAAGAGCTAAAGACTGTCTTATATCACAAACTTTATAACATCCTGAAGCAGCACCAGAACGAAGTCAATGAGATAAGAGCTGAAAGACTAGCATGTACTGCTAATCCACTTACATTTGTTGCTCAACAACAACCACTTTACCATCTTCAAAACCATCCTACTCACTATACTAACAATTCCTCAACCAGATCACAACAAGTTGCTACCATAAATAGAGGAAAAGCAATTTTCAATTCTTCTCCACCCACTTATGATCAAGAACTTATATTCTGCCACTTTTTAAACTCAAGGGTCTAAAATGTAACATTTTGAAAAAGTATAAAAACACATTCAAAACATTACAACTCAAGGGTCTTAAATGTAACATTTTGAAAAAGTATAAAAACACATTCAAAACATTACAAGACATAACTTTAATTAACGCTTGACGTGCGTAACATTTCCAGATATTGAATAAAATACTTAAAACTGCTTATGTTATAACTATTATATCATTCATCATCAATGTGCATTCAAAAATCATGTCCCGGATTCATATCATACCACAATACTAGGGAGCTTCATATTAAGGAGTTTCATCTTGGTATTACGTTCTAACAGAGTTGTTGGGTTTACGATTTAAAGTGCCCTAGCTCATCAAACGTTTACTGAATGACTTCTAAATTATGATGGCCCGAACGGTGTTATGATAATTTTAATATCAAAACCGACATCAATGTAAAATCTTACATATTCAATCAAACTAAGACTTGACATATATTACCCCAAGTTGCCCGTGACGAAGCAATTACTATTTATTTCTTATACATTGCTATCAATTTCCCTATAATTGTTTAGGTGAGTTCATAGCCTCGCATTTTAATATTTCAAATGTTTTATAAACCCGCGAGGGGGATACATGCTATAAACATGAATGCAATTATTTCTGTATGCTATTTCAATTTACTATTGCCTAAGTAACTGCTTTGCCTTTAAGTCCCCATAATCATGAACCGTTAATTACTCTTCGTAGTAAGCGCGAATGATTTGAATAAATCTATTTGGGTTGGACTCCCCGTTGGTGTACCCAGTTACGCATAACCAATTGCACATCATTAGAAATTACGCGGGTATTTTGGCAAAGGTACTCGCAGGGGCTATAACGTATCACCATACCCTAAGGCTTCGGATTCATGAGCTAATGGCAATAATAAATATGTTTTCAATACCGGGTGTATATCAACGTAACCCGAATATCGCATTTGCATTCAAATTATATTACTTAAACCTATGGATTTCACTCAACCTTTGTGTTGACTTTTTAGCATGTTTTATCTCAGGTAACTAATGGCACGGAGTGGCGAGGACATGAAGATGGAAAAACCGTTATCATTCACACTTTGTAAATACAGATGTTGGGACCTCTCTTTTGTAAAAACTCTGATGAAATAAATGAATGATAACTTATTTTCATAAACGACTCTTTTTGATTCGTTTTCTATGATTATGACTGTTGTACCTTGAAGTAATACCCCAGATTAGCTTCCGCTGCTATATGTAAAAATGGGGGTGTTACAGATGAATTGCCTCAGATGGTGTCAGATCACGTTAGTTCTGACCCCATTCCAAAGTGTCCGACAACGGCACTTAAAAATGACAGTTTAAGTCCCGGTCCCCAAAGTCAAGAAAATGTTCCTCAAATAGCTGAGACAGTAACAACGTCAAATGAGCTGGATTTGCTATTTAGTTCGATGTTCGATGAATTACTCAATAGAACTACTCAAGTTGTATCAAAGTCTTCCGTTGTAACTACTGCTGATGCACCTAATCAATATAAAAAACACACAACTCCAACTACTTCAACAACTGTTGCTGCAGATACACCTCCATTGAACATTCAAACAACACCTCACATTTTTGGCTCTCTTTGCTACATCATCAGAGATGATGAAAATCTTGACAAAATGAAAGAAAAAGGTGATGCTTGTATTTTTATAGGGTATTCTACTCAGTCAAGAGCATATCGGGTATATAACAAGAGAAAAAGAGTGATAGTTGAAACCATTCACGTTAACTTTGATGAATTGCCTCATATGGCGTCAGATCATGTTAGTTCTGACCCCGTTACAAAATGTCCGACAATGGCACTTAAACATGATAGTTTAAGTCCGGATCCCCAAAGTTAAGAAAATGTTCCTCAAACAGCTAAGACAATAACAACATCAAATAAGCTGGATTTGCTATTTAGTTCGATGTTCGATGAATTACTCAATGGAACTACTCAAGTTGTATCAAAGTCTTCCGTTGTAACTACTGATGTTTCACCTAATCAATGTCAACAACACACAACTCCATCTACTTCAACAACCGTTGCTGCAAATACACCTCCATTGAACATTCAAACAACACCTGAAACTACAAGTTAAGCACCAACTGTCACTGCTACTTAGAACATTAATCAAGCAGAATCCAATAAAGAAAATGCACAAGTTAAAGAAGACGAATTTATCAACATCTTTAGTACACTGGTACAAGAACGAGGGGAGACATCATCTCGTCATGTTGATTCGTCAAACAAGCATACATTTTATCAACGACACCCTTCTGAACATCGTTGGACAAAAGATCATCCGTTAGAACAAGTCATTAGAAATCCTTCTCAATTAATTAGAACAAGACGTCAGCTAGAAACAGATGGCGAGATATGTATGTTCGCACTTACTGTGAGTCTAACTGAACCAAAGAACATCAAAGAAGCCATGGCTAATTCTGCATGGATTAAAGCGATACAGGAAGAACTTCACCAGTTTAATCGATTAGATGTTTGGGAATTAGTCGACAGACCACTCTGCAAAAATATCATTAATATGAAGTGGATCTGGAAAAACAAACGTGATGAAGAAAATACTGTAATTCGCAACAAAGCTTTTCTTGTAGCTAAGGGATACGCTCAAAAGGAAGGAATTGATTTCGAAGATTCATTTGCACCAGTTGCTCGGTTGGAAGCTGTCCGGTTATTCGTTGCGTATGCTGCATACAAATCATTTTTCCAGTATACCAGATGGACGTCAAGATAGTATTTCTTTACGAACCTATAAAAGAAGAAGTGTACGTAAACCAGCCTGATGGATTTGTAGACCCATATCATCCTGACCAACTCTACCGTCTAAAGAAGGCATTATATGGACTCAAACAAGCACCAAGAGCATGGTATGATGAACTCTCTAACTTCCTGGTATCCAAAGGATTCTCAAAAGGTTCTATTGATCCAACTCTGTTCATAACTAAACATGGGGAAGACATATTGCTTGTGCAAATTTACGTTGATGACATTATTTTTGGTTCTACGAACCTAAAACTTTCAAAAAGGTTTGAAAAATTAATGCACAACAAGTTTGAAATGTCTATGATAGGGGAGCTGAAATTCTTTTTAGGAATTCAGATCCACCAATCCCCACGCGGTATCTTTATAAACCAAGCTAAGTATGCTCAAGAGATACTTATAAAGCATGGTATGACCTCATGTGATAGCATTGATACTCCAATGGATACAAAACACCTAGATGCTGACTTGAGTGGTACTCCGGTCAACCAAATGAAATATCATAGTATGGTCGGAGTACTCATGTACCTAACAGCAAGTAGACCAGATATTGTACATGCAACATGTTATTGTGCTCGCTATAAAGCGAAACTAACTGAGAAACATCTCACTGCGGTTAAGCAGATCTTTCGGTACCTTAAGAATACCATTAACATGGGACTATAGTATCCAAAGTACATCGGTTTTGAACTAACTGCTTTTTTAGATTCGGATCACGCGGGCTGTCTCGATTCACGTAAGAGCACATCTGGTGGCATACAATTTCTAGGTGGTGATAAACTAGTCAGTTGGTCGTCCAAGAAGCAGGACTGCACTTCAATGTCTTTAGCAGAAGCTGAGTATGTGTCTTTATCTGCGTGCTGCACTTAAGTTCTATGGTTGAGAACTCAACTCATAGATTATGGCTTCCACTTTGATAAAATACCTATGTATTGTGACTCAAAGGCAGCCATATCCAACTCGTGCAATCCAGTCTAGCATTCTCGTACCAAGCACATTGATGTCAGATATCACTTCATAAAGGAATAGGTTGAAAAGGGTATTATTGAATTATTCTTTGTCGGAACTGAATATCAGTTAGCTGACCTGTTTACTAAATCCTTACCCGAAGATAGGTTTAAGTATCTCGTCAGATGACTCGGTATGAGATGTTTGACTCCAGAAGAACTAGAGGTTCTGGCAAATGAACCTGCTTGATCCATTAAACATCGAATTTGTAAATATTTTTATTTTATTTTTATTTTGATTTATAAATATTTTTGAAAAAGAAAATACAAAAATATAAAACCAACAAAAAGAAAATAGAAAAATATAAAATCTATAAAAACAAAATATAAAATCAGAAAATTTCAAAAATACCAAAAAGAATCTTCTCGACATGTCTCTTGGAATCGATAACATTTACGTACCTAGAAATGTTGATTAACATCGACACGGGCGTGTAAATGAAGTTCGAGCAAGAGTTTCAAATGCTTTCAAAACATGTCATTTCTAAATTTTTCTCAATGACTCATGTACATTTCAGTGCATAACTCAGACCCGAATGTAATAGGGAAGTGTACGTTTAAGTGCGCTTACTCTTTATATAGAAGAGAAGTCTTCTATCATGGTTTTTAAAAACCGTTGAACATAATTTTTCAAAAAGAACTTTCAATGTCAAATCGTTTACAATGTAATTTGTGGTATCTTTCTATAAAAAGTGGTATTTGTTAAAATTGTGTGTTCAACACTCCATTCCTTAATATATTTAACAATTGGTACAATATTTAATGTTTATAAGTGGTACAATTGGTAAAAAGAATACTCAACAATGTCATCATAACAAGTGAATCAATTTCTAAGGGGGAGCTTTTAAAACAAAAGCATTTTAATGTATTTTTGGGTACATCTCATAAATGTCAATTTGATGTATCCAAACACATTTCGTGAAATTAAAATCTGGAACTTATATTGTCAATTAATAATATACATTGTTCACTAAGGCATCGCACTCCGTCTTCAACATATTTGTGGTGTCATATTATTTTTTCCTTGTAACGTTAAGTTTTAAAAATTAGTGGTATCCCACATACTATGTTGAAGGGGAGCTATCAGAAAATGAATTCATGCAGTATCATGGTATAATTTTTCTCCCCATGAAACTTTTCATGTCATAAATTTTAATCAATTAGTATTTCAAATACTAAATGTTTTATTATTTAAAATAAGGGGAGAAAATGTGATATAGAAGAATGCGATCTTTAAGACTCTAAGTGCAACTCTTTCCTTCATGTGCAAAACAATTTTGAATCGCGGAGCACATGTGTAGGGGGGTATTTCAAAATGTCTGTATAAATGGTTTTATGGTTCGCTCTTTATACCCAACAACCAATTAATCTCACGACGTCGATGAAGTCATAAGGTGGTTAAGGTTAGGTTTAAGTCCTATGATCCAACCAGAACCGAAGGGATCTACCCAAGGACAATCCATAGTTAGAAATAGCAGTCCTTAGGTATGATTAGAGATGAATGATAATAAGGGAAGAATGCCGACTAAGATTGAGCTAACACTGAAACAATCACAACAAGGTGTTAGTGATGACATATTGGTAAGCATTGAAGGGGTTAAAGAATTAAAAAGAAATGCATGGATACATGGTGAAAAGAAAGAAGTCCTCCACACAACTTAGGCAAAAACTGGGTCAATACATAATCTACCAAAATCACAAAGATGATTGTTGGTATTGAAGAAAGCCCTCATGGACCTAGTGACGCAATGCACAACCCTTCCCAGCGATTCGAGTTTCTCTTAAAAGAAACTTGTCTCATTTGTCACGGAGATACACACGTTATCTATTGACATCTCACTCCGAGATTGTTGATATTGAAAAGGTAGCAGTCAGCTCCAGCCTCCGATTACTAAAACCAAAGTGCACAAATCAAGTCTAAAGCCAAGAAGAGATCAAATTATAAATCTCATTAGGACACAATGTCAAAATACACTTGTTAAACACCATAAAGTTCACAAGCTGTAACAAAGAGTCCTATGCATTATCCTTAAGATCTTGCCAGAAAATCTGAGTGATACTTAAGTATTCACTGTGAAGATGGAAATCCTGCTTGAGCCAACATCAAACAAGTTCTTGGTAGGTGACTTGCAAAATTCTATATGAATCAAGCTTGTGATAACTAGATATTGATTTTGGTCTAGTATATGAATTGACGACTTAATCAGAAAGATAGTAACTATCTGATTCACTCTTACTGTGTTGTCTGCTTTGAGACGCTCCGGTAGCGAGAACGACTAGTACAGCTGCAAAACCCTGTCAAGAAGATTCATATGAATTCTATCTGATCACATGAAATATTTATACTGATTAACGGGGAACCATGGTTATTGCAACCGTATTTAACGAAGTGACAAAGAAACTTTCATCCATATCTGTTATTTATCACTAACCTTTTAAATACAGATTCAAGTGTCGGTGTTGCAACCATGTACCAGCGAAGTCGGATTCATTACCACATACTCATACTCGAACTCTAAAAGTCAATCATTTAGCATCAAGACTGTTGATCCTAAACTTCCTCAAAGATCTTCACTGTCAAATCAAGAATCGTATTTTAGGGAGATTGTTAGCCTTATGATCATATAAGTTAAACAAGAATGCAATAAGTATAAGTATGTCGGTCAAGAGCACAAGTTGATCAAGAAAGTCAAATCAAAATTATTTAAGTCAAGGAGATGATGCAAGATGAAAGATCTCAAGAACTCAAAGTCAAAAGATGAAGGCTCAAGATCAAGATCACATAAATGACACAGAAAGAATGTTATCGGTCATCTTAAGCATGAATGAACATGGCCATTACAAACAAGAAAAGACAAAGATAAGACCAAAGAAGGCAAAAGCTTAAACGTCATATCTTCAACATTAGGGAAGATAAAGTCAAATCAAGATAACCTCCATCAAGAACATCAACGTTGAGGAGATCAAAGAAGACCTCAACATTGGGGGAGATTGTTAGCCTTAATTTCATATAATTCAAACAAGAATGTTATCAGTCTTATTAGTCAAAGTTCGTCTTGTAATGTAATAGGCTAGTCAGGTTCCACGGGCTTGGAATATAAGCTAGTAATGTCCATGTAACGGGCTCAAAGCCCACGAGAAGCCAAGCCTGACCTATAGAAATCCCACGAGCCCATGGTGGTCTTAGGGTATAAATAGGACCCTCTCCACACATGGAGAGGATGTTGGTTACCATTTGTATGTGTTTCCTTCCAATCTAATATTTCTCTCTTTTGTTTCTCTCTTTACTTTCTCTCTCTAAACTTCTTTCACTTTTATAGCTTATTTCGTGCTCATGGTTTATTGGTATAGCTTATTAGTTGTGTTTGGATCTTAGTTATTTGAGATAATAGTTTAGGAGTGAGAATAATCGTCTATGAATTAAGATAAGACGTATGCGAGATGTGAGGACCAAGGTTTGTATGTGAGGGGATTTATTGTGAAGTGATAGATTGTAAGTCTATCGATTGTAAGTCTATGAATTGAGATAAGACTCTTGAAAACATAAGAAACGATGCTTATGAGTGTTGGGATATGAGGATGACACATTGATCTATAGAGAGATATTGGGTATAGGTTTGCGTTTCAACTCGTAGCAAAAGAGAGAGGGGGTGTTCGTTTTATGATTTGAAAAAGAAATGACAAATATCTCAAGCCTGCTGCCGGCGATCCCAGACATATCTGGGGGCTGCCAGACCGCTAACAGGAGAGGGCTTGGTTTTTGACAAATTTTGTGAAGGGAGTGACATTTTAATCTGCATTGTCGCCAATTAAAAATGATTAAAATACTTTAGATGAAGTAATTAATTTGTCACGACACGGAATGGAACACGGACCAGAATCAAAACTAGATGAAATGAATAGGACGATTTATGGAATGTGTTCCCTCATTCTTAACTCTTGACGAAGATAATTTAACGATTCACGCTTGAGGGGTAAAGAAAGAATGTCAACGATGTTATCTTCAAACGCAACCTATTCGAATGGAGTTGTTTCCTTTTGGACATTATCCCGAAGGAAATGGTAACGTATCTTCGGTTTGTTTCGTACACGAAAATAATAATAATAATAATAAAGAAAACAAATGAAGATAGAGGCGATAAGCTTAACAATGTCAAGATGGATGGTGGTTAATGTACGATAAACTAAACTCACAAAGTTATGTAGCTCTTCTCGAGCATTGCGAATGTTCATAGAACAATCACACGACGAGGTATACGGTTGTCTTAAAGGTGGTAGCGGAAATAGTAAAGGAAAGAGATTAGCTATCTCTATGGTTGAAGAGGCGTGGTTGAGTGAGAAGAAAGAGGTGTGATCGAAAGACAAAGAGTGATTTTGTCGAAGAGAAAGAATGTTTCATCGAAGAGAAAGAATGTTTTCGTCGAAGAGAAAGAATGTTTCATCGAAGAGAATTGTAGAGCGTTTTAACTAATGTTGTTAAAAGGCTTGAATAGGGATTTTTAGATATGACCTTTAACGTTTGCGATTGCAACTTAAAGGTACTTGAATATCTTGGATGATATATTTAAGTTGTCAAACTGTAAACAATAAGAAACACTAACTAGATCGATCCGGAGGTTGGAGAGGATTAAACAAGAACTTAGCCATATTATTTAGAGAGAGAAAAAGGAAAGATGTGTATGTGTTTTAGAAAGAGAAAGAACACACACACACACTTTGGTGAAATGATACAAAATGAATCCTCACCCCTCCATGGAAGTATGGAGGGGGTATTTATAGGTCAAGACAAGGGAAACTATTCTAACTTAACAATTCTAGTCCCTACGAGTCTTGCCTAGTGATAACTAATGTAATTCCGGATAAGTCAACATATTTTAAGGTTAACAATATTCCCCCAATACGTAGACATATGGAATTACTTACAATGTTCCTATCAAGTACAAATACAACACAAATAAAGTCTTCCAAAGCGGTTCCAAAGCTGAAGATGTCTTTTGAGTTCTCCTGGTCTTGAAACTTGTACTCCAGCTTGGATCTTCAGTGTCTTTACTTGTACAGGAACCATTGTAGTATGCATGAGTTGGATTAACTTCTCCCCAATTCATGCAGCATGTCTTGAAAAGCTTTCTTCTTAGACTTCTTTTTGGCGAAGTTTCTGAATCAACTTCCCCCCAAACCAACATCCATATCTTGAGAAAATTCTAAAACATTGATGTTACTCGCATAGTCTTCTATTGTCATTAAAGTGCACAACGGAATTGTATAGAAGAAAAGCCACACCGTATACTACTTCTTCTTGTCATTGGGTCTTGGTGAATATTCATTCGGGGTTACATGCAAGAAATCAGCAACAGTTCTTCTCACGTATGCAGAATACTTCATAAACCATACTAAGTAAAGTAGTATACACTACTTCCCCCTGGAAGTTGACATGGTAACATCAAAGTCAACTAAGTCCCGAATGTACACATTTTCCCCTATGATGGTTGCGAACTCTCGGAAGCATCATTGTTGTGTACGTCCATATACTCAAGAAGTTCTTGTCTTAAGCACAAATCTTGAATTATAAACGAACCATTACTCTCTTGTCTTCAGAAACCGTAGAGGAGATGAAGCAAGAATCAATAAAACTTGGTATAATCAAGGTCCTGTATATGAATGTCGTTGAAGAACTTTGAGAATTTTGCTTAGACTTTGAAGTACCATTGTTGTGGAATAGCACACTATTATCCCCTGAGAATTGCTGATTACATCTCATATTCTATCGGCTATTATTGTGACCACTTGGTGAAGTAAACCCGATATACCAAACTTGAAAATGAAGTAGAATCCCCTAAATTTGTTACTTAATCTTACATTGTTGTTGATTGAAGAACGGTGCAAGATTAAATCTATAAGTACTCTATACTCAACCAGAAAAGTATAAGAATTACAACACCTCTTGAAATTATCCACATCATCATCTACGTGTGACACTGAGTACTACTGTTAGAAATACGGAAAAGTATCGGTCACTTCCAATATAGGTAGTCATAGCTCGTAGTAATTAGTAATGTTATGTTAGTAAGCTAACCAGGCCAAAGGACCATAGACAAGCCCACTAAGGGCCCATGGTCGTCCTTGGTATGGCATATATAAACCCTCTCCACACATGGAGAGGGTGTTGGTTGTTCATTTTCTCATATTTCACTAATCTAATACTTCCTTTTTACTCTCTCTCTCTAATGTTCATCCAACCATCTCTTTCCCTCTCTAAAACCCAAAAAAAATCCTTCCATATATGTGTTAAGATATTCTATAATTGGTATCTAGATCCATGGGGTGTTTGTGTAGGTTTTGTGTGTGTTTTGTCTACTTGTTTTACTAGTGTTTTTGGTTCGAATCCATTCAAAAAGTTTTCACTTTTTGAGGGTTTAAAAACCATAAAGCTTTTAACTTGCTTTCTTAGTTATCTTAGTATAGACTAGAAGTACAAGAAAATCTTTCTAAAACCATAAAAAATATCATCTTTTTGAGTCGTTTTGGTTAAAAAGAGGGTTTTGTACCAAGAATCTTGATTTTAATTTTTTCGTGTCTAAAATGTTAGAGTTTGTATTTTTAAGGTTCTATTAGTCTTAGATAGGTAAGAAGTACAAGAAAAATTGGGTAAAAACATCAAAAAGTGAGTCTTTTTATGATTTTTTATTTTTGAGTTTCGAACATTGTTGGGCGAATTATACACATAGGCGAATTATACGTATTTTTCCTTCAGGCGATTTATACGTTTCCTATAGGCGAATTATACGTATCTTTTAGTCAGGCGATTTATACGAAGGTCTTTAGGCAATTTATACGTTCGTTTAAGAGGCGATTTATACGTTTTTCTTAACAAAGGCGATTTATACGTTTTTTGTGAAGGCGATTTATACGTTCTTTTACAAATGCGAATTATACGTATATTTTGTGAAGGCAATTTATACGTATTATTTCCAAGGGCGAATTATACGTGTATATTTAGAAGGGCGATTTATACATTTTTCAAGGGAGAACTATACACGTTCACTAAGTGAATTATACGGTTGTTCTTTGATCTATAAAATCCCGTGAAAGCTTGATTTCCCGGTTTTATCAAGAATTGTAAAATCTCGTGTATTCCGACAGACTTGACTTTATTAATCAAAACTCACTTTAACATAATAACCTCCAATCATTGTACGATCATTTTATCTTATCACATTGCAATTGAAATGGATTCAATTATTTCACTTGGATAAAAGAATACTCTTGCTGAGTACATGATACTCTCCGGTGCTGATAATCGTCCACCTATGTTGGACAAGGACCTGTATGATTCTTGGAAAAGTCGAATGGAATTATACATGCAAAATGGAGAGCACGAAAGAATGATACTTGAATCAGTTGAACATGGTCCTCTCATTTGGCCTACAGTTTAAGAGAACGGTGTGATCACAACAAAGAAATATGCTGAATTATCTGCTGCTGAGAAAATTCAAGCTGATTCATGCAAAATAGAGAACATGGAAGAATGATACTTGAATAAGTAGAACATGGTCCTCTAATTTGGCCTAGTATTGAAGGAGAATGGTGTATCAAACAAAAGAAAGATGCTTGAATTAACTGATGCTGAAAAAATTCAAGCTGATTGTGCTATGAAAGTCCACCATTACCAATCTTCAAGTCTTATTGCTTGTATCTAATTATATTTCCCCTGAGTTGGCAACTAATTTTAACTACACTTGTGAATCATCACAGAGGTGCTAACGATTTATGGGTAGAGAGTTCAATAACTAATGCAAGGTACATATCTTGGACCAAAGCAGGAAAAATAAAGAAGGGTTTTTGGTTCAAACCGCTGTATGATCATTTGACAAGTTTACTCACATCAAGGGGAATCACTTTCACACTATTACTTGTGATTTACTCAGCTGAAAATGACATGAACTCTACAAGATGAAATTGAGCAATTTCAATTAATACCAAGTTCCTAAAATATGTCTTACCCCCGTTTAATAGAGTAGAGTTTGTTGGACTGATGTCAAGCTAATTAAAACTTGCATACCTTCCGAACTTTGATCAACTTCAGGCATAACATAAACCACCCACGAACACTCTGCAAATGAAGTACGTATTATGCGTGAATGCAATCAAGATCCACTTGCATTTGTTGCAAATCCGCAGATGACACCACCTCACTTCAATCCTTATCAATCATCTTACAACAATCCTTCAAGACTACAACAACAATTTCACACCATTCACATCATGGAATCAAGAATTTCCACCCAAATGCAACAATACTCCGATCTCCTTATCCATCACAACTCCAATTCAATAATTCATCGATTCCACCATCACATACATTTAAGATCTCAAATGAAACATCAAAGCCTCAACTGTTATCTCACAAGGTAAATACCTCCGTTGCTTAACAATCACCTCAAGCTCCTCACAACTTTTATAATTAGTCACCGTTGGTAGACACATATTTTTCTATACATGTGTATTTCTCTGTGGAGATGATCCTATTGCTTTGTCTCAATAAAGCATGGCATTTCTTGAATGGTTTTTTTGTACTTCGTCAAGGTTCCCTACTACCAATAATCAGCTCAGAACTTCCTCTAATCCAAGAAACCAAGCCACTATTCAAGATGTACAAGGGTACCGTGCACAATTTCAGGGAGACAAGGCAAAAATATATTTTGGTACTAACTTATAAAGCAAGCTACGTAGTTTACAGGGGAATTACTACCATTGGTACCGTGCTAAGAGTTTGTTAAATGCTACAACTACCAAGGGGAAGGACAAATGGGTGCTATGCAAATTGCACTCAGCCAAAGCGCCTAAGAATTCTGCATTGGTATAAGGAGAAAGCCAAGTTAGCAAAGCTCCGAGCGGATAAATATTGGATAAGGAGCAACTCGCATTTCCTTGCTAGATCCAAGAAATTCCAGCAAGTCAAACTCAGACCTCATCCTTCGACAGATGTGCGATTTATAGGACTTGAAGATCTTGATACTTATGATTCTGATTGTGATGATCTCTCGACTGCACAAGCGGTTCTTATGGCCAACATTTCCAACTATGGTTCGACGAGTTAATCTTAGAGATAGCCAAATTCGAAAAACCTAACTTAAATGATATGATAATCAAAGTTGCATGCATTACAGGAATTTAAAACAATCACCAGTTTTGGATTTTACAGATAACTAGATAAATCGATGTGATAGCAATATCATTCCTTAATGATCAATATTTTGCAAGAAACGAACAACAGTTCGACTATTTCAGATACTAATGTGTAGGCACACCAAGGAATCAATTGAGTTTATCTGTGATTGAAACAAATGTCAGAACATAATATTAAACATGGTTAAATACATAGAAAAAAACGAATAAGAACAAAAATTGAATCAATAACCCTGAGCTAAGAAGAAATAAAGGGAAAGGACAAAAACTTGTGTTTTGAATAACTTCTTAATATTGATTTAAGCAGTTGTGGAAAAAACATGATTGATATCTCAAATGAAAAGAAATGAAATAGGGGATAAACTTGCACTCAAAGCACAAATTGACTCACTTGATCAAGAAATCTTTTTCTAAACATATATCAAAGAAAACGAATGCTTTATTCAAAACTATTTAAAGTTTGTAAAAATTAATCCAAAGAAAATAGAAAATAAAATAGTCTGGGAAAAGTGAAAATGTATGGAACTAAGATAAGGAAACTTGAATAAAATTTGTAAAAAGTGGGTCTAAATCTGCTACAGACAGTGCCCAATTAACAATAGCCGTCAAGCATATTATAGAATACACACAAACAAGCGCGCAGGTTAACAACAACCTTTTTAACCTTAGAGAAATCTGCAATGATCAAAACCAAACCTTTGTAATGATTGTGCTGTTTATCTGACACACAGTTGCCTATGCTGTGAGAGATGATGAAGAAACAATGAATTTGGAAGAAGAGAGCCCATCAAAAATGTTTGAAAAGGCAAAGATCCTTGAAAAGTTCTTGACAAAGAAAATTTCTCATAATACCTATTTGACTTATGAAAAAATTAAAATAGCCTAATAAAGATTTTGAAACACGTTTGTTCTCCACAACAAGAATTATCGTTGACACAAGGCGATTATGGTTTCATACTTTCACATCCTTACCATGAACCCTTACTCACCACCTTTCATATGGATGTTCCTTGTAAACTACCTAAGGTGAGTTTGGTACATGCAAGCCTTAAAAGCTTAAAGTTCCACCTCACACAGTTTTAGACTATGTTAAAGAAGGGACCATACCTATGCACTGAAGAAGTGAATAGGGTTATTTTAACATACAATAGCTGTTTTTAACAAAGAGAATAATTCGATTTCCGAAAATCTTTAAAAGACTTCTTCAATGTGTTTGATAAAGATCTTCTAAATGAAATAACTAAGTACAAACAAGTTTTTGACAAATGGAAGCGAATGTTCAACAATTTTTAGTTTATAAAAAATGTTGGAAATTGCTACGGACGAGAAATTCTTATGGAAAATGATCGACTCTTACAAAAATCATGTCTCCCCCCCCCATAGATGTTCTGATAGCTGATGAATTCTACGTCATTGAATAAGTGAATTATGTGAATGGAAAATGCAAAAGTGTGAAGTTGTGTCAAAGTGTAGAATCTTGATGCTGAGCTTCCAATCAAAAGAAGCATTATAAAGATCTTAATGTCAAAAATCACTCCATACTTGAAAGCATTAAATTACTACTCGGAAGTGTCAATGCACTTAAAACAATAATTTTTCAAAATGAAGAATCTTGACGTTAAATCAAAATGCTGTTGAATTGCAAGAAATATATTGAAATCAATGAATTGAAAGCTCCGGCTACCAGACATATAGACTCACGACCATTTTCTAAGGTGGACGGATTACCTTCAAATCTTTGAAATAGAAATACACAGGAAAGAGAAAGTTCCTCATGATAAAGTGACTTGAGCCATAAAAAAGGAATTTTGGTTGAAGTAGTGTTGCAAAGTTACTTTCAGAAAACAGCGACTTGTAATGAAATTATCATGTGAAACAGGTATGTAAAAGTCAGTTTGACTCGATATCAACAGACACATTTCTGTCAAAGAAGAAATGTTGTGACTCTTTTAAAACACAAACTGAACTTAAAATTTATGTTAAAAGTAAGGATTTAGAAAGCTCAAATACAAGATAAGGTTTTGGTGATAACATCAGTTTGAAAAAGAGATTTACGAAACATCAACAGGGACAGAAATTGTTAAAAATGTTTGTACATATACCATTCTGCCACACTATAGTCTCCAGGCATTGTTCTAGCTTAATTTAGACGTGTTGCCTTCCTAGGGTTATTGCAAAATATGAGGTAAGTTCACATAAACTATCTTATGTAAACACTCAAAGAACAAGTCTAATATTCTTCGGGAAATAAGTCAACTAAGTTTAAGGCGAAACAACTTATTAGATGGTGATATTAGAACTTGCCTTGAGTAATTATGCCACAAGAAATTAGGAGTTGCCTTGTAGATGTTACATGAATACGTGCCCTAATGCGATAACACCTATACTAAGCAAGGTTGGTGACACACCCATGAACAATGTCAAGAAAGTTAGACTTGCTGATAACCTCTCACATCCCAAGCAACATTAATCAGGTAAGTCTTCTAGATACTTCATATTCCTACACACGCATGTGTATTTGTCCTTCTTACAGGAGTGAAGTTTCTACTATAATTCCTGATCAAAGTGCCTCCACTCTATAAAAAGAATGATAAAGATCTCGCAAACACCAAGTAAGAACATGAAGAATAAATGTAAAGCCTAACCTATGTATAGTTAATCAAACTGATCGTGTTGTTAAACACTGTTTTGTGATGATTTTATGTTAAGCGTCTCTGTAAATGCGAATTCTAGTATTCTGAGCTACATGTAATAAATACATGTTATGATGGTGTGTTCGATGATAAATGTCATCTTGAATCTGTTGTAAAGGAATAACCGTGCTAAATCTGCTAAGAAACATAAAAAGCAAAATATTTAGAAACCTATGGGTCATGTATTCACTGAAGTAGTATTTAAGTGTAGAAAACCCACAGGTAGATACTTTTACTATAGTTGGTAACTCGTACCCTTTAACTAGGTTTACCTCAACTAACGTAGTGCCTCCTAAGCAACGCACTTGCCCACAAGATGATATACACAATCCAAGTTAAAAGTCTATAGCAGGAAACCCAAACATGTTAAAAACATAGGTTCGAGTAAAAAAGCTAAGATTGTAGAATCTAAGAATGCTAACCACTCGGAACCCAATCAAACTTGGGATCCAATGCTACGGATATTTCATCATCTTCTTCGCTTGACATGATAGGTTTTCCAGTTGTACTCTGTATCTGGCGACTCTAATGTTCGAAAGCACATGAACAGGAATCGCCTCAACTCTGAACTATTGGTTCATAATTCTGGTACTGTATAATTCGGGAACGACTCAGATTTGCAAGGTATTAATGGGGTATGATGACTATCATCAGGAAACAATATTATCTCAAGGGTTTACTATGTTGAGGAATTGGTCATAACTTGTTTTCTATTGGCTAATTTTTTGTGAGTGCGGATCTTGAATTTTCAGTTTCGAAAAACACTTGCTTTATTCTCAATTTATAAGTGTTGAACAGTTTCAGGTCCCCGAGACACAAATTTTTACCAATTTCTCTTGATGAACATCTTAAAACATCTCGGAATCTGATCTTATATCAAATCGTCAAAGACTAAGAGCTGGTTATGGCACCGTCAATTATCTCATCTCAACTTCGGTACTTTGAACAAGCTAGCTAAAGACGGTCTTGCACGAGGAATTCCTAGACTTAAATTTCAGAAAGATCATTTGTGTTCAGCATGTGCATTAGGGAAAAGCAAAACTCCTCTCATCAACCCAAAGCCGAAGACACTAACCAAGAGAAACTATATCTTTTGCATATGGATTTGTGTGGCCTGATGCGTGTGGCTAGTATTAACTAGAAAAGGTATATCTTAGTGATAGTCGATGATTACTCAAGATTTACCTGGGTCAGATTTTTGAAGACAAAAGATGAAGCTCCTACATCCATCATCAAATGTATTAAAAACATACATGTTCGTTTGAATGCCACTGTCCGGAATGTTTGAACAGATAATGGAACCGAATTTGTCAATCAGACACTTCGTGAATTTTATGAAAATTTTAGCATCTCGCATCAAACTTCTGTAGCCCGCACTCCTCAGTAGAACAGTGTTGTCGAAAGGCGAAATTGAACTCTTGTTGAAGCTGCTCGAACAATGCTGATATTTTCTAAAGATCCATTATTTCTCTGGGCCGAAGCTATCAATACAACTTGTTTTACCCAAAATCGTTCTTAAATACATCTCCGATACAACAAAACTCTATACGAGCTTATGCAAGACAAGAAACCGGACTTATCATTCCTTCATGTCTTTGGTTCACTTTGTTATCCTACCAATGACCATGAGGATCTGGGTAAATTTGATGCAAAATCAGACATTGGGATTTTCGTTGGTTACGCGCCTGCAAAGAAAGCATTCAGAATCTACAACAGAAGCACCCAGATAATTTCTGAAACAATTAATGTAACGTTCGATGAGCTAACAACAATGGCTTCTGAACAATTCAGTTCAGGACCCGGGCTTCATTTTATGACTCCTGGTACATCTAGTTCAGGACTCGTTTCAAACCCTATTTCTCAACAACCTTGTATTCCACCAAACAAAGATGATTAAGATCGTTTGTTTCAACCAATGTTCGATGAGTACTTTAATCCTCCAACAATTATTGTTTCTCCGATTCAAGAAGCTGTTGCTCCAAGAGCTAAAGTTTTAGCTGATTCTCTTGTGTCAATCTCCATTAACTATGATGCTCCATTAACAAGTACTCCCTCATCACAAGAACAAGAACATTCTCCAATCACTTCTCAAGGTTTTGAAGAATCACTAAAAACACCAACATTTCATGATGATCCACTTAATGAATCTCCACAAGACTTAACTTCTTAAGGATCATCATCTAATGTGATACAAATCCACACTCCATTTGAACACCTTGGTAGATGGACTAAGGATCATCCTATAGCAAACGTGATCAGTGATCCTTCTCGCTCTATATCTACAAGGAAGCAACTTGAAACTGATGCCATGTGGTGTTACTTTGATGCCTTCCTAACTTTAGTAGAATAAAAAAACTTCAAACAAGCAATGACCAAACTGTCATGGATCGATGCAATGTAAGAAGAAATTCATGAATTTGAAAGACTTAAAGTTTAGGAATTGGTGCCGTGTCCAGATAAAGTTTTCTTGATCAAGCTAAAATGGATTTATAAGGTCAAGACAGATGAATTTAGTGGGGTATTAATATAACACCCTGTGTTTTCAAGTCATTGACGACGTCGATAAATCCACAATGTACCCTTTTGTATTGTACGCGTTTGCTTGTAATTTCATGAATTAAGTTTAAATCGCGTAAGCAAAAAAATTAGCGTTCAATGTAAACGGGCATCAAACAATTAAATGTTTACATTAAGCAAGGGTTATATAATTATT
>BQNB010091093.1:4830-26967 GCA_026074375.1 Tanacetum coccineum
GAAGGGGGACACTAGAAGTCAAAATCAAATAGCAAAGGTCAAGTATCAAGAATGACGACCTATCACAACCATGGGTATGTGAGGAAATAGATCCCTTCACATCCCGCATCCGCTACTTTGACCTTTCAAAAAAGACCCGGATGCCAAACAACGTAAAAACATATGACGGAAGTGATGGTCCAGAAGATCACTTAAAAATCTTTCAGGCAGCTGCAAAGGTGAAACGTTAGGCAATGCCGACATGGTGCCACATGTTCAATTCTACACTCACTGGATCTGCTAGGGTGTGGTTTGACGACCTACCTCCGGAATCCATAGACAACTATGATGATTTGAAAAATGCATTCCTAGCGAACTTCATTCAACAAAAGAGGTGTAACAAGGATCCGGTAGAAATCCACCACATCACACAGAGAGAAGGGGAATCCATGAAAGATTTCGTGCAAAGATTTAAAGCTGAGAGTGGGCATGTTAAGGGAGCCTCAGAATGCATGAGAATCTCCGAATTCATGCAAGGAATCACTAACCCCGAGCTCATTAAGCGTCTGCACGAAAATATCCCAAAGTCAGTGGATGAAATGATGAGGGTAACCACAACATTCCTCAGGGGAGAGGTGGCAGCTTCTAACCAAGCACGAAAGAAAGCACTTCCGGCATGGAAGCAACAGGAAGCAGGGAGAAAACAAAATTTTGACAGAAGGGGAGATTTTAGGAATCAGCAGAGATCAGAGCGGAGACGTGACAAGTTCGAACTCCTCACAAAATTCCCAAAAGAAATCTTTGCTCTAGACAAAGGCAAATTCAAGGCTCCGCCACCAATGACAACCCCCGTTGAAAAAAGAAACAACACAAGTTCTGTGAATTTCATAGGGAAGTAGGACATAACATTGATGAGTGCATTGGTTGCGAGTTTTGTACACGTAAAATATTTATAAAATATAATACTTTTAAAAGAGTAATTAAGAAGATTACCAAGTTACCCTTGATAGAATTCACTCTCAAAAATATATATAATATAAAATACGTATATTAAACCGGGCAAGTATGATCACCCGGGTCGTTTCCCCAACGACTAGTGAAATTGAAACCACGTTTAGGTTCGGATCCTGATTTGAATGAAGCAAAGATATTTTGGATAAGCTATTACTACGAAATTAAGAAGCAACAAATAATGACAATCAAGCAAATAAACAAATTTTAAATCCTAAAAATGTAAACTAAATTTTCACTAAATAAAAAAAAACTTAACTAAGGACTAATGGGCAAAAAACCTAAGAAAACTAACGGGGGAAACTAACAAAACTAAACGGAGAGGGACTAAACTGTAAAAAAATTAAAATCGAAAAGTTACACTTTCTACCCTGAGAATCTATCCCGACAACAAACTAAGTCAATAAGCATTCGAAATTTTAAAGAGCTTAAAATGAAAAAACTCAAAAGAAGAAAGTTGTAAAGGAAAGCTCAGGGGAACTAGATTAATAAAGGCCTACTTGGCTCTGAAACTAACAAATAAAGATCTCAATATAATTATCTTTAAGCTGTTACAAGAAAGAGTGGGTTTATCCCTTAGTTTTAGAAATAACTATAGAAAAATCAAAACTGTTCAATATGAAAAAGAAAAAAGAAGTTCTAAAGAGCTTATGATGTGCTTAATCTATAAAATGAAAAGAAAACTAAAGCTTAAAACTTCCTTTTATTGCTACTGAAATTGATCATGAAATAAGCAAACATAGGCAAAATAAGCAAACTAGTCTACACACAAAATCCAAGCAAGCTAATACCTTAATAGCTAACTGATTTTTATCAACTTTAGGACTTTTTAAACTACTTTATAATCTATCTAATTTAAGTTGTAAAAATATAGACTTAAAAGTGAATTAAACAATTTAAATCCTTAAGGTCTCTAAGTAACTGTTTTTGGAGTTTTCAGGTTTTTTATGACTTTTGACAGCGAAATTTATCTAGGAAAATAAGCTAGAAATTGCAAATTAAGACTTAAAATGTATTAAGCTATATTAAAACTTAAATCCTACTGAATTTGATAAGCTAAATCCTAAAATTACCAGTTCTAAATTAAGCTGAGAACACAGCAGTACTAACTGAGGTTAGTACTGCTAGTGTAAAAATTCAACAGTACTTTCGCTGAAAGTACTGCTGATGCAATTTGATTTTTAAGAACAGATTTAAGCTATGAATTAAGCTAGAAAATGAAAACTAAAACTGATTTTAAGATAAGCTATAACTAAATTTAATACTACTTGAATTCCTAGCTTAAATCTAAGCTAGCAGTACTAACTGATGAAAGCAGTACTAACTTGGAAGTTAGTACTGGTAGTGTAAAGGCTCAGCAGTATTAACTTATGTTAATACTGCTAGTGCAAATTAAGAGTGCACTAAACCAAACACCCCTTTACCATTTTGACAGGACTGAGAAAAGCTTTTTAAGAGAAATTTAATGAACAAGCACTAAATACCAGATAAAAACTAGCTTAAAACAAACTTAACAATCATGATTAAACAACTGAATAAGCAAAATTCTAAGATCTTAACTAATTAAACTAATATTTTTGGATTTTATGAGTTTTTATGACAGAAATTGATAACTAAAGATCTATAACTACTTAAGCAAAAACAGATGAAGATAAACCACTAATAAGTACTAGAAGAGACATTTAAACACTAATAAGCAAAGAGAATAAGCAAATAAGCAATATTAAACATATAAGCTATAACTAAACTATTTAAACTGAAATTAGAGACTAATTGAATATGAGAAACTTTCTTGATCCTTTAGCTAACAAAAGGAACAATTAAGTGAGCTACAAGTCTCTGGCTTATGAATAAGCTAGAGTATTAGTCCTTAGGAATCTTCTTCCAAGTTTAAGATCCCCTTCAAAAGCTTCTAAATACATTAAGATCAATAATAGATTTAACTGATTTTAAGGTTTAGATATGTTTAATTATGAATTCAAAACAGCTCTTTTTCAGCTTATTGACTGAAAAAGCTTATATTGACTTATTAGTTTGAGACACTTTAGCGTATTTATCGAGAGCTTATGACCCGTTAAATGAGAGCTTAGAAAACGAGATTTAAAAATTAAAAAACTGAATTTCATTAATTAATAGGAAGCTGATTACAATATTGGAAAAAGGAAATTACATTTAGACAATACGAATTTAAGCTTAAAATTATAAAAACTAAAAATCGACTACTAAAAAAAACTTAGATGGTGGTGTGTGTGAGGAAGTGTAGTTCTTTTTATCAGTGCCAAGCTTGAAGCTTTCTAGGACCTCTTGTCTTGCTCTCCCAACTTTTACTCTCTGCCATTATAGCATTACTCATTTGAGCTTCTAATCGTGGCACGTTTGATAAGCTGTGGACCACCTGAGGATTGCCAGGTGTCATTCCCCTTGGATGTGAGTTTTGTGGTTCCGTTTGTTGGTGAGTACTCCCCCCCCCCACACCATAATATAACTAACCAATCAAACCTAATTCCAATCTCCATCTACTTCACCACACCACATATCCCCCCCAACCCACCCACCCAACCCCACCCACTAACCCACCCCCACCTCCACCCCACCCCAAAACACAACCACCCCCAAACACACCCACCCCCCCCATCACCGATCTACACCCCCCCCCCCCCCCCCCCCCCCCCCCCCACCCCCCCCCCCCCCCCCAAAAACTAACCCAATCGTCACATCCAAGGGCCTGAGTTACATGACACGCTGGCAATCTCTAGGACTGTCCACAGCCTTGATTCAATTACGGCCACGAATAAGCTAAATGATTTAAAGCATATGAATGGAGAGATTAAAATTTTGGAGAGCAAGGACAAGAGGTCCTAGAAGCTTCAGCTTGGCACTATAAAAAGACCTCACTTCTCACACAACACACCATCTAGTTTTTTTAGTATGTCGATTTTGTTTTTATTAATTACTTTTTAGCTTAAATTCGTAATTTTTAAATGTAAGTTTCCTTTTTCAAGATTGTAATCAGCTTCTTTAATTAATGAAATTCAGTTTTTATTGTTTTAAATCTGTTTTCTAAGCTCTCATTTTAAGTCATAAGCTCTCTTAAAATATGCTGTGAGAGTGTGTCTCATAATGTCTTAATGAAGGTCTTCATTGTTTAAGACATTCTTCGTTATAGGCTGAATAATTAGAGGTTGTGTTGGAATTTCGTATTTTAATGTTTATTAAGAACCATTAAATCAGTAGTATATGAAACGTACACTTAAAACAATTAGCCTTAATCTTTTATGATGATCTTGTATGTGTATTGAGCTTTAGGGCAGGGGATTCTTAACTTGGATAGACGGATACTCTAAGGACTAACTACTCTAGCATTATTCATATGTAGCGAGCTTGTGAGCTGCCTTAATTGGAGCTTTAGTCAGTGGTTTGTTCCTATTTTCTTTTGCTCTCATTGCTGCAAAGTGTTTCTTTCTTGCTTCTAAGAGTTGTACAAACAACTTGGACTTCTCTTCAATACTTAACTTTTTCTGTTCTTCTGCTTGCTTTTGTTGAGCCATTTGATAATCAACATCTATCATTGCTTGCACATTATCCCATGAAATAATGTTGGCTTCTTCTTTTCTTTGTCTTACAAGCCTATCTTCTTCCTCTAATTCAGCTTGCATTTGAGCTTGGAGTCTTTGAGCAACTTCCTCATCATGCCTAATTTGATCTTTTCTCTTTGTTAGTTTCTCAGGCTCTTCCATGATACCTTTACCTTTATCTTTTGATGGTAGTTGTTGAGGTCTTGTTCTTATTGTCGATTCAATCTGCTCTCCTATCACAACCCCTATGACTTTGGGTTTTGCACTTCTGATCTCTATTAAATTCTGAGCAAGAGTCAAATCATTAGCAATTGTAGCTTTAGTTGGACTGGCAGTACTAACCTCAACACTGGCAGTAGTAACTACTTTACCAGCAGTAGTAACTGGATCAGCAGTACTAACTTCCTTTTCAGTCATATTAATCTCTTTTTCAGCCATATCCTGTCCTGCAAACACTTCTTCATCATCAAGAACACCTGTATCAAACATTAAATCATCATCATACCTCCCCTGAGTTTCATCAACCAATGTAATCTCAACATCTTTATCAATATCATTAATTTTCCTCCCCTGTTTGGATGCATCCTCCTGATTACCCAAACTAGCTTTATCAGAGGAAACCATTCGTGTAGATCTACCAACCTTGTATAATCTTTTGAGTTTGTGAGTTCTTGACCTTCCTTTCTTCTCTAACTTCTTGACTCTTAGTTTCAAATTTATAATCTCCTGAGCTTGAGCAGTCTTTGTGTTCTCCAGGTCAAGAACTCTTTGTTGCAATTTGGTACAAAATTCTATCAATTCCTGAAGTTTTAGACTATCCTCACCATTTCGAAGTATGTTACCTCTTGCGAGCAGTGGATCATTGGAAAGTTTATATACATTCTCAAACCCAGTTTGAGCAATAGTATCCACATGGTGTTTTGGCGCCTGGGACCACCACCTGAACTAGTTCTTGGGGAACTTGGTTCATTAGGTGTTGCCTTGGATTGGGTCTTATTGATGTTACCCCTATCCTGCTCTGCATCTAAGCTAGTAGCAGTAGTGGCAGCCCTTACCAAACCGTCATCCATCTCCTTATTGACAGCCTCATCTGCTACATTGGTTGTAGGACCACTAGGCTGAGGTACCTCAGTGTCTTTTCTCTTTGGCTTCCTAGGTATTTGTTTCCTTTGAGGTAGTGATGTTGATGGTTGAATAATGGTGGGTGTGTGATGAGGATCAGTTGGATTTGTTGAACCTTTACCCATTTCTTATTGAACTTGTACCACCATTGTTGGAAATGATGGTGTTTCTCTTACAGAAAAGCCTTTCTCTACCATTCTCATATTCCCAAATATCTTTTTAGTGTGAGAGGGTGTAACATAAATCCTCTTGTAACTTGGCAGGCCATCAACTTGTTTATTCAAAAACACTTGTATAAACCTTGGATACATCAAAAAATTTCCAAACACATTCTCCAAGTTCTTCACCATACTTTCAAATATGTACTTCGAATAGTTAAACTTCTGGTTTGTAGCTAAACAGATAATTGCATAAGCCATAGTGCTACTAAATTCATTCCATGTAGTAGTCTTAGTACTTAGGCGTTGCAAAATAGTATGAATAAGGAATTTCCATTGTGAGGAGAAGAATGCCTTGTAAAAAGTAAGCTTCTGTGAAATTTTCTCATACCCCATCCTTGTAAGTTTTTCAAAAATGGTAGCATTTGATAAACAATCCATACCTTCCTCATCATCTAGTTGAAGGTCACTTCTAACAAATGCTTCAATAACAATAATCTTCTTCCCATCTACTAGGGCTCGTAACTGTACTTTCCCATTGACAATTTTCGCTTTAACAGTAGCCCAGAATTGTTCAATACACGAAGTGCATATAGTGGGATTGATCGTTAGTGCATATCTTATAGGATTTGCATTCAGAAAATCTACTATCTGCTCAAACCCTTCACTTTCTGCGGGTTTAGACAAAAATGCGACCAAATTATGAGTATCAGCAAACTTTAGGGTCGTCATTGTGTTGGATTTTAATGATGAGTGATGAAATTGAGTTAGGGTTTGTGAATAGAGAGTATATGAAAGTATGAAAATGATCAAATGAGTGATTGAAACCCTTAATCGAAGTATTTATGAAAATACCCTCAACAGCATTAACGTTCACCAGCAGTTGTAAGTTTATACCTAGCAGCATTAACTTTCAACAGTGGTAGTAAGTTATGCCTAGCAGCATTAACTTTCAATAGCAGTAGTAACCCAGCAGTATTAAGTTTATGCCTAGCAGCATTAACTTTGAGTTACCAGCATTAACTCCAATTCCATTCCAAACACTTGTCTGTTTTTAAAAATATTCAACTCTCTTTCTGTTTTTGAACTCACCATTTCTCTCAATTCTTTTACTCACCAAATCACTCTGTCTGTTTTTATATCACACAGCTCTCTTTCTATTTTTATGCTCACTTTTTCTCTCAATTCTTTTTCTTACTAAAACACTCTATCTGTTTTTATTCTACACATCTCTCTTTCTGTTTTTATTCTCACTAACTCTCCCAATTCTTTTACATACCAAAACTCTCTATCTATTTTCTCTAATAACCAGCTTTTCCATTATCAATCTAACACTTTTCTTTGTTTTTTCTGCAAAAATTTAGTCACAAAACTAAGAAAATACAAGCCATAGCAAATTTTCACATTAATCACAGTACTAATTATACCTAGCAGTATTAAGTATAACTAGCAGCACTAATTATACTTAACAGCAGAAACTTTTAATGACATGAATAACAGTACTAATTCATACAAAACTCTACAAAAACATAAAGAGATAAAAGATTTTAAGGATTTAGCATTCCAATACTAGCAATCAAATATTGAAACCTACTTACATCAAAAGCTTTTGTAAGTAAATCTGCAACATTCTTGTCAGTATGGATTTTGACCATTTGAATCAACTTCTTTTCATTGCAATCCCTAATAAAATGATGTCTAATCTCTATATGCTTTGTTTTTGAATGAAAAACATGATTTTTAATTATGCAAATAGTACTGTTATTGTCAATAAAGATCTTGGTATGCATAAAATTGTACCCATAATCAAGTAGTTGATTCTGAATCCAAAGCACTTGTCCACAACAACTTGAAGCAGCCACATACTCAGCTTCTGTTGTGGAATTTGCAACCACTGTCTGTTTCTTGCACTGCCATGATATTAATCTACTTCCAAGGAATTGACAACCTCCTGTTGTAGACTTCCTATCCAAGCTTGCTCCAGCATAATCACTATCAGTGTATGCTACCAAATCAAAAGGAGAATCTTTTGGATACCAAAGGCCTAATTTTGGTTGACCTTTTAAGTACCTAAAAATCCTTTTCATAGCATAAAGATGTGAAACCTTTGGATTGACTTGGTATCTAGCACAGGCACACACTGCAAACATGATGTCAGGTCTTGAAGATGTAAGATACATCAATGAACCAATCATTGACCTATACATATGAACATCCACTTCTTCACCATGTTCATCCTTGAGCAGAGGCTTTTGAGTATCAATTTTTATATGTTCTAGCTAGATTTCAATGCTCGTTGCAATTTTTATTATGAGTTCATTTTGGTCGTATTAACACAAAACATAGACACCAATGAATTCTTTTGAAAAGGATTTTCTAGTGAGGAGTTGAGAGTAAGACAGTAGTGGTGTTTGGTCTAGCTTATTAGTTTATTGAACTTTTGAAAAGCTAATAAGCTCCTTCTTTGTTGAACCAAAGATGATATCATCCACATAAACTTAGACCAGCAAAATATCACCTTTGTGCCTTTTGATGAATAAGGTCTTGTCAATTTTCCCTCTTTGAAACCCATTGTCCAACAGTTATGTTAACAAGGTTTCATACCATGTTTTAGGAGCTTAATGTAGTCCATACAGTGCTTTTTCAACCTTGTATACTCTATCAGGAAAGTCTGGATCTTCAAATCCAGGTGGTTGACATACATACACCTCTTCTTCAATCTTCCCATAGAGAAAAACACTTTTTACATCCATTTGATACATGTCACACCCCCAAATTCACTACAGCGGAAGACTAGATTTAGGATTGTGACTTCATGGCGTGAAGAGGACTTGATACGAGAGATAGACCTCTACATGCCGTTATACCAATCCAGACTCCTTATATTCCGTAAGGTAGAACACCTGAGAAAACATAGCAAAAGTGGTCAACATAAAGTTGGTAAGTTCATAGGTTTCGTTATTTGATAATAATGATGAACCACAAGATTTATAACCATAAAAGCAAGAAATATAGTAATCTTTATATTTCACGATGAAAAGTATTTACTATTGTCCTAAGCTCATGACACCGATTCGTTACAAGTACCATCATAGTAAGCCCATGCATATGTTTAACCCGCGACAATCCGAACTGACTCAAATAAACTTGTTTGCTTGACGATGTCAAGTCCAAGACAAACATGGAAGTCAATTTTCCGATAGATCAAATCCATAACATTCGCGCTACGAGTAATTAACGGTTTCATAGATAAATTGGGCAATAATATAGCAAGCTGTGTTGAATAGTGACTTAGGACCATAGTAAATCAATAAATGTACTTGTTTTCAACATGTTAAAATTAAAGCAATGTTCTCACCCAAAAAAAAGAAGATTTAAACACAGTAAAGTAGGGGCAATGAAAACGCACCACCTTGTCGTTTAATCGCTGGAATAGATACTGGATCAATGTACCGTCAAATAGTGACTCAAGGCAAACACCTAAAGTAATTATGACAAAGTCTGAAGTTTACATTCTAAACTTAATGTATAAAAATGAATTATGCAAAGGGTCATAAAAGGGCCACTTGACGTTATGAGTTAAACGTTTTTACGTTTTCAAGTTGTTGATTTGCTCCATGACGGCTTTTAACAACTATAAGTTATGCTCATAAAGAATTTATACTATTACGCGTCGTAACTTATATTTACAAGTCCCTGTGATTTACATCTAAAGAAAAATATAAACATTATTTGTAAGTTACTAAGTTTATATGTTTTATTATCGCGTTTATTTATTTACATCGTAGCCGTTAATTAATTTGCGCAATCATCGGTTTTATATATCACGGTTCGTTTGACTCGTTAAACTAATATTAAAGATTAATAAATTTACGATAAATTCTATACCCTTAAATTTCAAAATAGCGGATTTTAGTCCCTCTATTTTCTAAATTAAGAAAATTACCAAATTAACCTTTTAAACTTTAATGTGATCATTTTTTTAATCCCTCGACTTTCCAAATAGTATTAATATATATATATAAATATATATATATATATATATATATATATATATATATATATATATATATATATATATATATATATAATATGTAACTTTTATATTTTAAATTGGTTTACTCTTATAACTTTCATGTTTAAAACCCGAATAGGCTTTAAAAATATTTTTAGTATCAAAGAATTTATATAAAAGTCGTGTTAAATTCGTTCATACGTTTATAATTTAAATTGGTCGTTATCATTCTTAGCTCATCGAAAATCGTTATTTATAACTCTTCTACATTCTCGAAATGGTATAGTTTCGTTACTATTTAACCACATGTCCTTGGTTCTCCGGCGCATGGAACGTAACCCGCAAAAAAAGACACGGCAACATGGCATGTTTAATTATATTTTGTCTAACTTTTATAAGGTAAATCACATGCAAGTATTTATACTCTTCTATGTCTAAAAATGAAGTAATTTATTGGCAAGTGGTAGAAAGTATCACATGCATCATTTTTATACATTACCACAACCTCACATGGCCTAGACTCTTTCATTTTCTGTTTTTCTGCTAGGCGTCCCAACAGTGGGTTTTATCACCACTGTTGTGGTTTCTTGTCCTTCCTAACTTCCTCAAAATATATATATCTAGTTCTTCCATTAAACCCACATGGTGCCCGACTTGTACACTTGATTTGCTAGGTCTTTAACTGTTGAGACGCAAGGACAAATGGTGCACCTGAGCAGGCCCAACAGCGGCTGCTGTGGCCACGCCTCTTTGCAGCGCAACAGTCACGACAAGCAGCGGCCTGTGGTGGCTGTTGGCATGCATTGGGTGTGTCTCAAGTGGTAACCATTTGTCAAGCATAACGGGGTCTTAGTATGAACCAACAAGCATGATGGTTTCGTCTTTTACAGAGTCTGTGACGCACCAACAGCGAGCAATGACTCGTTGTGGTTCGTCTTGGGTTACATGGTCGCGTCCATGGTACATGTCGAGGTCACCACATAAGAAGTTTTACAACAATTCACGTGTAAACCTAGTGTTTGTTAGTCCCTAGTGAGCCAACGTAGCATATCATATACGTGTTCAAGGTTAATGCAATTTCCTTGTTTCGTTATTTATTTTCGCGTATGGTATGTTATTTACAAGATTTACTATACGTTGTTATTCTATGCATGGCATGACTAAATCCTTGCATGCGTACGCACATACTAGTCACGCATGGGTCATACGTCGCGTGTTAGCTAAACAAAGCCGAGGCCTTCGTCTAGCTAGCCAAGACTAGACGTGCATTTGGTTTTGGTCGTAGGTTAGACTACAAGGTAAATGACATAGTTAGACTAAAAGATGACTCACCGAAGTCCAAGTTTGCCAAACGCCGAGGGATGTGATGGTGGTAAGGGGTCGAACCACTCTTGGTCACTACTTCCTTTGAAACCCGACGCCTCTAGACTTGTGAATCCCACGAAAACCCTAGACTCGAACCTTATTGCTTATTTTCAAAGTTTAGATATGCTAAAAGTGTGAATGCATGGCCTTATTTATACTCAACTTATCACTCGGTTCCTGAAACTTTTCTACTTGCATGAGAAATGGCATTATTGGTGCATACTATTAGGGAATCTAGTCATGATGATGTTTTATAAAACTATTTGTCATCATGGCACTATTAAGAAATGCTTTCCTTGACTTCTTTTGGTATTTGAATTAGTATTGTGGCATGTGAATGAGAGAAGAGTGCCATGTGAATGAGATAAGAGTGCCAGGTGATGAGACGTATCCTTTCTTCTTCTTTTTTTTGCAAAATGATACGAGTAAGTGGCTTTGTTTCCTAAATGTGGAATAAGTATGGTTTTTATCGCTACACGTTCTAAAATATCCTTTTAGACACAAGAGCAACATTGGTGATATTCGCGTGCTAATTAAACTTTTCATGACAAGGAGTAATGCATGACGATCATAAAATGACTTATCGTTAAGATTAACGGTGAAATTCGCAAACTTGCAGTACATAACTTTTACACAACGAAAAGAAAATCTAAATATCCTTAACGGGTGCCACAAAGGCCTCCCCAGGTTAGAAGATTTAGTCCCGAAATCAAGACGTTGTAGAAAGTCGTGGATTTGCGAACAAGTGAGGGTATTTTCTCTTGAACTGGTCCTCACGTATCCCTAAATGAATGTCTCATCATTGTGACGAGTTAATACGACAAAATGTTGAGAATATGTCCGCTGAAGTAAATAATAATGCCTTAAATTATTTCCCTTCCCCCTTTTTGTCTTATAAATACCACCTTACTTATCTCAAACCTTCAAACTTAAATCTCACTACAAAAATATTTCAAATGGCATGTTCGCTTCCTCATACCGACTCCGAAGTCGAAGCCTTGGTGCAAAAATTAATTAACGAAGATAAGGGTCGTCAGAATGCGCTTTTGGAATTAGCCTTTCGGTTTGAAGATTCATGCGCTGTCAGAGAAGATCTTAGAAAAGCCTATGAGAAATGCAATGACATTTCTCAAGAGAGACGTGCTTTGATTTGCACTCTCTCAAAAGAAAGTTCTAAAAAGGATCGCAAGCTGCATCTTTCTATGTATGGAAAGGCGGCACAGCTATAGAGCAAATGGGTGCTAAGTTGGCTTGGTTTTCAGAAAAATACTACTTCCCCCCTGACGTACACCTAGGCAAAGTAAGATTGCTTGTCCTCATCAACAAGTTAAATTGCCCCTTAAATAAAAACCGAGAAAGAGTTTATCATCAACTTCGTATGGATCGTAAGAAGCTCTATATAGAAACTTGGAATAAGAGGTCCCCCCCCCCCCCCCCACCATAACAAGAAGGCACAAGAGGAGAAAATTAGGCAAGAACAAGCCGAATATAACGCATTCTTTTTAGAATTTGGGATAGTGAGATACAACTCAGAATACGAATCATCGGATTACCGATCTAAGGATTGTTGTAACCATGTTGTTGTACTGTCTAGAATAAAGCATTGTTGCCTTAAACTATGTACTTGTATTTCCATCTTTGCAACCCAACGGTTATTAGGTTAGTAATCTAGTAAGTTCCAATGGATGCATTTGCTCTCTGTAGTATCTCAGTATCTCCAAAAAAAATATAAAATTGTTTCGCGACTGTTGTCTTACCATAGTATTATAAAGTGCTTGAGTATACATTTTGAATGGAACAATAGAGTGATTATGGCTACTGTCTCCACACAGTATTATAAAGTGTTTGCGTGATAATTCTGAATTGAATAATTGAGTGAACATGATTATTGTCCCTCTACATTATCATAAAGTGGTTTAGGGATAGTGTTATCAATCTGTAAACTTTTTAAATTCCCAAAATGATTATTTTATGAGATTAAATAGCAATTCAAATTTTTTTCAGGGATTGATTCTACCTTAAGGGTATGAAATGAGATTTAACTTTTTTTTTGGGGTATCGCAGTCCTTCAAAGTCGGAAACTTTCGTCCTGAATTCAAGTTGTCGTATTCGCGGCATGGGTTAAGAAAAGACGAAAGTGGCAAGTGGGACTCTAACGGCTAGAAATGTGGCGAACCTCCAACGGCTAGAAATGTGGCGAACCACTCTTTCCACCTCACATATAATTCGGCAACTTCTCTCATTTGTCAAACCCCGACCAAAATAAGTTTTCTTACTTAAATTTTCATCCCTCCTTTGGTTAGAATGTCGTATCTTGTTCCCATGATCGCGGTTGTATTTGTTGTGGTGGTCAATAGTTATTTGGTGAGTGTTCCACAAGAAGAGGATCAGCAATTTAACTATCGTGATACTAGGGTTTATTATGCCACTCATTATTTTGGCGATTGTCGTGGAAGCTTGCTGGAAGGAGTAGCGTTCGTCAGTAGGCGAGCGAGTTGTATTACCGTCTTGTTCTTAGGTACTTTAGTTAGTCTGTTTCCGAATCTTTCAGGGAAAAATCGTTGAATGTTTCCTCTTTAACTTTGTTTCGTTTGTGTGGAGTTAAATTCAAATGATGTACCTTTGACGATTTGTAGTTTTTCATGGTTATTCTGAGTATTATCTTGAATGTGTTGATTGGTTAAAATGTGTATGTTTTCTAATCTGTTATTCCACATATATATATCGACTATTATTGAGCATATCTTTGTCGACCTAACTTATACATAGTTGATCAGGCTATGTATACCTCAGGTTTACATTGACATCCCCTTTTCCTTTAGTTATCTGTTTGTGATTGTAAGCATAGTCGGTACTGAGACAAGTAGTGTATATAAATCATCGCGTCTTCCAAGCATCAGATGAATGATGTTATGTTATATGTCAATTTGTGGTTTATTATTTCTTCGCCACTTTCTACCATACACGTGGTCCTCCGAAAGTTCATGTTCACTTTATGTGTTCATCTTACCACGTGTACATCGCTTCATATATGGACGTGTATTTTCTATGTGTTCGTAAAATTATAATCTCTGCGTATAAGTTATTCCGAATAAGTACTTTTGTTATAAGTTTCAGGGTTTGATCGTAATTGCCTTTGCTGGTCATGACTATATCCCATCATGAATATGTTAATCAATTTTTCTCACAAACTCCCACACACTTAGCCGCCCATTCCCTATATTTTCAAATTTCAAATTTTAAACCTTACCCACTCCTCATTTCAAATTATTACAAACTTTACAACACCTAATCTTTCACCTCCTTCCTCGAAGTTACCGGATACCAAACATCATGGGATTTCCAATTGAGATCTTCACTCCCGTCATGATCATAATCGTCATATCGCTCATTTTGCTTGTCTACCCGATGTGTTTCTTCTCACGCGGCGATGTAACTGTTATTTTAGCGTTTTACATCTTTGTCATATTTCCTATGCTTTATCTTAACTGTATTATGAACAGAAGTATTATGGATTTATTTGAATAAGATTTCGTATTTGGTATTGTATTGCTCTATCGTTCCCGTTATAACCATGTATATCTTACATTGTTAGGTATCTCATTCCGCATCTTGGTATGATCCAATGTTATTACTTGATAAATTTAGAAAGCATTTTGTATTCCCCTTATTTCGTAAAAAGGCGTTTATTGATTGAAAGAATTTGGGACTGACAAAAATGGTCCAGTAGTGAGAGAAAGAATGGAATTTGGTGGGTTTTAAACTGTTTCTATGCTGTACATGCGCGTGGGTCTTAGATTCGAAATGATCCTTCAAGTTTCATAGTGTTCGTCGGAAATGGTTCCCTGTCTCCGCTTCCTGAGCACATGATTGTGTTCTCCATATTGTTGGGCAATGGTTATACTTGTTTTGCACTGAGCGGTATTTTCAATAGCGTCGTTTCATTGGTGTATTAAAAAAATATCAAATGTATGGTTTCTCCTATACTAGGGATAAATGCTCTCAGAAAGGATTTTAGGATAGATTTGATACTTTATTTATATTTTTAACGAAAGTAAAGTACATGTTTCATCAATTTCTTTGCTTAGGATGTCTCTTCGTAAAAAAAAACTTGGAGACAATGAGGTTATAGGCTAGTCTGTCTGTTTTTCTTATGCAGGTCCTAGGTGGGCTAAAATTGTCTGAATCTGATCATGATCCTCAGCGCATCTGTCCTCGGCATCAAACTACCCTTATCTGCAATAAACGCGATCTCATTCTCTTCACTTCGGAGAATCCACAATTCGATTATAGAAGCTTCTTTGTCTTCGGTGTATGCATTAAGAGTGTTAATTCCACCTCTATGTCCCTATTCAAGCCGTCATATCTTTTGGGTTGAGTTCTGTTGTCTCAGATGATGGTTTACCGTCAAGAATATAAGGCATCTGGTAAAATGGCAATGAATGGTGATCTACATCTCTTCCTCTTTCCGAGAGGGTCTAGGTATTTGTGAGATTAGTGTAGGAACACTGTGGTTATCTATTTCTTGGGAGAGTTCACGCCCTATAGTAAGGGTCAAAGTTAATTTTAGTTCAAGTAATTGGGTTGCCTGAGAGGTTGGCGAGTCAAGTCTTCTTGGAATGGAGTGTCCGCATGCGCGCCCCCCCCTTTCCTATTCTGTGAGTTGTCAGCACGTTGCTGGAAAGTTATTGAGACATTTCCTCGAAATACACCCTCATACGACAAAATAGAGTTTCTACTTCTTATATTCCATATTTGGGGTAGAGATTACCTTATGGGTGCCATCTATTTTTTAGATAAGATTCATTGTATGATTTGAATGGTTATGCGCCCTAGTTTAGGATAGGGATTTCTAGAGGGTATGTCTAGGAGTGTTGGATTCAAGCATTGGTATGTTTCTCATTCTTTTTGGGAAGGTCATCCACAGTTATTAGTCGCATCCTTATTTTAAGGCATAAACTGATGACTGAAGAGTGTGATAGGGCTCCGGACAATAGGTGACTTAATTAGTAGAGTTAATATTGTTCTTGACTCAAGAGCTGATGTAAACCTTCATACCATCAGTTTCTTTCTGTAGTCTCGGCTGTTATTTGTGATTATTGTCTCTTACTTTTACCGAGCGTGTTTTAATTTCTTTCCATTATGCACTTGTTGTTCAGGTTTCCCAACGATGTGACATTCGTCAATTATTGGTGTATTCAAGCGATGCATGCTTTTTGGTAGATTTTTGTATACTTTGAAATACTTTTAAGTGTATACCGACATAGTAGATAGTAGTATATGTATTTCACAAAGGTCGCTAATAGGAATCCTCGCGTAGTGAAGTAGTGAGTGGGTGATTAGCAAGGTACCCGAAGTGTTTATGTAGGTAACTCTCATAAAATGAGATAGTAAGGACATAATTACTGATAAAATCCATAATATTATGTAAGTGACTCTTCGTAGTGCAATATTGGTTATAAGGTTAATTATTTGGTGAGAGTCATGGTATTTTACTTGCACTAGGATGATACAAATGCGTAATCCACAAGATGTGTTATTCCAAGATGGTGAATGATAATGTGTAGTCTAATGAAACATGTTTTCCATGATGGACAAGTGGTAATTTAGTTATTTAATGATATCGTGCCAAGCAGTTTTTAACTTAGGAAGTAGATAGTAATAGATAATGCGTATGCTATTCTAATATGTCCTTAAGAGCCAGTTATAGTCTAGAGTTACTAATGCAACCTAGTTCTCTATAACCAAGTGGCTCTGATACCAATCTGTCACACCCCCAAATTTCACTGAGCGCGGAATACTGGATTTGGGATTGTGACTTCATGGCGTGAAGAGGACTTGATACGAGAGATAGACCTCTACATGCCATTATACCAATGCAGACTCCTTATATTCCGTAAGGTAGAACACCTGAGAAAACATTGCTAAAGTGTCAACATAAAGTTGGTGAGTTCATAGGTTTTGTTGTTTGATAATAGTGATGAACCACAAGATTTATAACCATAGCATGAAATATAGTAATCTTATATATCACGATGAAAAGTATTTACTATTGTCTAAGCTCATGACACCGAAGCGTTAACAAGTACCATCATAGGTAAGCCCATGCAGATGTTTAACCCGCGACATCCGTAACTGACTCAAATGAAAACTTTTTGCTTGAACTAATTAAGTCCAAGACAAACAGGGATGTCAATCCCGATAGATCTATCCATAACATTCGCGCTTACGAGTAATTAACGGTTCATGATAAATTGGGCAATATAGCAAGTTGGGTTGAATAGGGACTTAGACCCAATAGTAAATCAATAAATGTACTTGTGTTCAACTTGTTAAAATTAAGCAATGTTCTCACCCCAAAAGATGATTTAAAACACTAAAGTATGGGCTATGAAAACTCACCTTGCCGGTTAATCGTCTGGAATTGATAATGGATCAATGTACGTCAAATAGAGACTCAGTCAAACACCTAAGTAATTATGACAAAGTTTGAGTTTATATTCTAAACTTAATGTATAAAATGAATTATGCAAATGGGTCATAAAAGGGCATTGTCATTTATGAGTTAACGTTTTACGTTTTCAAGTGTTTGAATTTGGCTCCAGGGACGACTTTACAAACTATAAGTATCTATAACAAGAAATTAATACTATTACGCGACGTAACTAATTTACAAAGTCCCTAGTGATTTTACATCTAAAGAAAAATATAAACATTATTTGTATGTTACTAAGTTTATATGTTTTATTATCACGTTTATTTATTTACATCGTAGCCATTAATTAATTTGCGCAATCATCAGTTTTATATATCACAGTTCGTTTGACTCGTTAAATTAATTATTAAAGATTATTAATTTACAACTAATACCCTTAAATTTCAAAATAGCGGATTTTAGACCCTCTATTTTCTAAATTAAGAAAATTACCAAATTAACCTTTTAATCTATTAATGTGATAATTTTTTTAAATCCCTCGACTTTCCAAAAAAGTATTATATATTTATATAATATATGTAACATTTTATACTTTAAAATGGTTTAACTCTTATACTTTCATGTTTAAAAACACCGAACAGCTTTAAAATATTTTAGTATCAAAGAATTTATATAAAAGTCATGTTAAATTCGTTCATACGTTTATAATTTAAATTGGTCGTTATCATTCTTAGCTCATCGAAAATCGTTATTTATAACTCTTCTACATTCTCGAAATGGTATAGTTTCGTTACTAGTTTACCCACCCGTTAGGTCTCGGCCTGGAACGACCCAAAAAAAGACACGGCAACATGCATATTTTATATATTTTTCTAGACTTTTATAAGGTAAATCACATGCAAGTATTTATACTCTTCTATGTCTAAAAATGAAGTAATTTATAGGCAAGTGGTAGAAAGTATCACATGCATCATTTTTATACATAACACTACCACCCACATACCTATACCTCTTTCATTTTTCTGTTTTTCTGCTATGCGTCCCAACAGTGGGTTTTATCACCACTGTTGTGGTTTCTTGTCCTTCCTAACTTCCTCAAAATAATAAATATAATCAGTTTCGTTTTATCCATTAAACCCACATGGTCCTCGACTGTACACTTGATTTGCTAGGTCTTAACTGTTTGAGACGCAAAGGACAAATGGTGCACTTGAGGCAGGCCAACAGCGCTGTTGTGGCCACACCTCTTTGCAGCGCAACAGTCACGACAAGCAGCGGCCTGTGGTGGCTGCATCCATTGGGTATGTCTCAAGTGGTAAACATTTGTCAAGCATAACGGGGTTTTAGTATGAACCAACAAGCATGATGGTTTTGTCTTTTACAGAGTCTGTGACGCACCAACAGCGAGCAATGACTTGCTGTGGTTCGTCTTGGGTTACATGGTCGCGTCCATGGTACATGTCGAGGTCACCACATAAGAAGTTTTACTACAATTCACGTGTAAACCTAGTGTTTGTTAGTCCCTAGTGAGCCAACGTAGCATATCATATACGTGTTCAAGGTTAATGCAATTTCCTTGTTTCGTTATTTATTTTCGCGTATGGTATCTTATTTACAAGATTTACTATACGTTGTTATTCTATGCATGGCATGACTAAATCCTTGCATGCGTACGCACATAACAGTCACGCATAGGTCATACGTCGCGTGTTAGCTAAACAAAGCCGAGGCCTTCGTCTAGCTAGCCAAGACTAGACGTGCATTTGGTTTTGGTCGTAGGTTAGACTACAAGGTAAATGACATAGTTAGACTAAAAGATGACTCACCGAAGTCTAAGTTTGCCAAACGCCGAGGGATGTGATGGTGGTAAGGGGTCGAACCACTCTTGGTCACTACTTCCTTTGAAACCCGATGCCTCTAGACTTGTGAATCCCACAAAAACCCTAGACTCGAACCTTATTGCTTATTTTCAAAGTTTAGATATGCTAAAAGTGTGCATGCATGGCCTTATTTATACTCAACTTATCACTCGGTTGCTTTTGAGTTTCCATAGGTGTGCTTGCTGTCTTGACATTAGTAAAACCGAATTTCTTCAAAATCTCAGTTACATACTTGTCTTGACTGATAAAAACCCCATCCTCCTTCTGCTTTACTTGCAGTCCTAAGAAGAATGTGAGCTCACCCATAGAACTCATCTGAAACTTCTTATGCACATCTTCTCAAACTCAGTGCATAATGACTTCTTTATAAAGCCAAAAATGATATCATCTACATACACTTGAACTAACCGAATATCACCTTTGTCTCTTCTGATAAACAAAATCTTGTCTATCTTTCCTCTCTAAAACCCATTGTCCAACAAATAAGTTGACAAGGTTTTATACCAGGCTCTTGGAGCTTGATGCAGTCCATAAAGTGCCTTTTCTACTTTGTATACTCTGTCAGGGAAGTCTGGATCTTCAAATCCTGGTGGTTGACAAACATAGACTTCCTCTTTAATCTTTCCATAAAGAAAAGCACTATTGACATCCATCTGGTACACCATAAAGTCTTTGAATGAGGCATAGGATAAGAATAGCCTAATTACTTCAATTCTTACAACATGGGCAAAGACTTCATCATAGTCAATCCCTTTTTCTTGTGTGTACCCTTGAGCAACCAACCTTGCTTTGTTCTTTATCATAATGCCTCTTTCATCCTTCTTGTTCTTGTAAACCCATTTAGTGCCAATAGCCCTTTTTCCATTTGGTAAATCCACCAGGGTCCAAACCTTTTGTAATTTGAATTGTAATCCTGCATAGCCTTTATCCAGCTTAGATCCTTCAATGCATGATTTACCTTTTTGGATTCTTCTTGTGATAAAAAGCAGGCAAACAAGTAATTTTGAAAGTCTTTATGGTTTATTCTTTGTTGAACTGAACTAAAGAACCGTGTTCTTTCAAATTCTTTGTCATTTTTCTTGTTAGAGGTGCTGAATTCAAGTCTCCAATAATTTGTTCAACTGGGTGATCTTTGTGTCTTCTTGCAGTTGGAATAGGACTGACAAGCATAAATGCATCCAAATTGTTCATGTCAGCCTCTGCACCAACATCTTCATCATCATCTGAATATACAATATCTTCTAAAGCAGGCATATTTGGATCATCAGGAAGTTCAACGCTTATTTTTGTACTAACAACATTAACTTTTATGCCAGCAGCATTAACAGTTGAACTAACAGCATTAACATTATTAGTGATGTTTCCATCACTAGCAGTATTAACATTGTTAGTGTTGTTAACATTATCATCCTTCTCTTGATCATCTCTTTCATCCTCTTTACATGGATCACCATCGACCTTCTTTTCACCATCACTTGAAGGTTTGATATCAGCATCAGGAGAACTCTTTGAATCTTGGGTATGTAGTGGATTAGCAAGCAATAATGGTAGCAGAATGTAATCTTTGCCAAGTACTATCTCCATTCTAGCTTGACCTTCATTATCACTTACTTTTGTACCTGCATTACCATTAGACTGATTTCCTATAACAATTGGCTCATAATTTATTGTTCTTGTTAGTGCATCAATATCAAATAGCCAATCTGGTCTACTAACTACAACATTAGGTGTACTCTCACTAAACCTAATATGCAAGTTTTCTTCCACTATCCTTGTTCTACTATTGAATACTCTAAAGGCTTTACTATTCAAAGAGTATCCAATAAAGAAACCTTCATCAGCCTTACCATTAAATTTGCCTAAGTGATCTATAGTATTAAGAATAGTAACAAGACACCCAAATGGTCTCATAAAACTTAAAGTTAGTGTTCTACCATGAAAAAGTTCATATGGGGCCATGTTATAAGGCTTAACTACTAACACTCTATTTTGCACATAACAAGCAGTATTAACCGCTTCTACCCAAAAAGTAGTTGGCAACTTAGAATCAGCTAGCATAGTCCTAGCAGCATCAATTAGTGTCCTATTGCTCTTCTCAGCAACTCTATTTTGTTGAGGAGTTATAGCTACACTAAATTGTCTTAAAATACCCTTCATCTTACAAAACTGATTCATTTCTCTGCTTTTGAATTCAATTCTATTATCATATCTAATCATCTTAACCTTGTGATCTACTAGATATTCTATCCCAGTTATAAAGGACTTAAAAATGCCACTATTCTCATCCTTAGTAGCTAGAAAGGAAACCCATATAAACCTACTGTAATCATTTGTGACAACTAGGCAATACATTTTCTTCATAAGACTTTTTACAAATGTTAGACCAAACAAGTCCATATGTAACAAATATAAAAGAAGACTGATTGAATTCTCTATTTTTGACTTACAAGAGGCTCTATGCTGCTTTCCCTTTTGACAAGCAACACATGTTTGATCATTTTCAAAAATCTTGAAAGGTAAACCTCTTACAAGATTTCCTTTAACTAATTTATTCATGGTTTTAAAATTTAAGTGACCTAGCCTTCTATGCCAAAGT
>BQNB010091094.1:0-26966 GCA_026074375.1 Tanacetum coccineum
CCCGTCCTTTATCTTGGCCAATATAGATGTCAAGGATCGCCAAGCTGGATGATAGCCCATGTGGGGGGTGGGGTAAGAGGTGGTGATGGTTTTGGAGTGATGTGGGGGGTCAACGAGGTATGAGAGTGACAGGTTTGGGGTTTAGGAGTTTGGCGGGAAAGATTGTTGAAGATATACAGTGTTTCAAACGGGGGTGTGGGTTTGGGGGTTTGTCAAAATTGGTCCCTCAAGGTTATACTTGTTATTGCAATTTTAGTCCATGTGGTTGTTAAAGTTTGGGGACTTGGCAGAAACACCCCTCGTGGTTTATACTTTAGTGAGTTGGCAGTTGTAGTCCCTCACAAGTATCTTCTTTATATCCTTCATTAAATAAGTTAGGGACTTGGCAATTTTGGTCCCTAAACTTATTTTTCTTCACTTTTTGACTTTGGATTTGTCGGGGTTGACTTTGGTTGACTTTTTCACACTTGGGCTTTGTCTTGACTTTGTCTTTTCCACGCTTTTCCATTCCGTGTCTGGTTTTGTCGTTTTGGCTTCGTTTTTCGTCCTTTTCTTAGATATCCGTTCCTGCACAACACAATTAGCAAAACAAGCATATTTTTGGCATTTTAAGTCCGTTTTTGGTTATTTTAACTTGTTTTTAAAGGTAAAAGGTATGTGTAATTAAACACATACCAAAAGCAAACTGTTAAAAAGAGCCAAAGTAAAACCATCATGCTGGTCTTACACCGAATCGCCAACAAGATCAAGTTGTACTAAAGAAGAAGGATTTTTTGACTTGGTATGTTCATAAAGAAAAAACCTAACAACACCATCAACATAATCAGGGATGGCTCAAAATCAGAACCCTTGCCTTTTCGACACATAAAACGAAGAGTATGTGTTTTCAAATAAACCTCGCATAACCAAAGACCCATATGTTAAAACGTAACGTCTACTTTCTCGAAAACAACAAGATTAGTGGTTAGAGAATGTTTTGTGGAGAATGCCCCAAAAAGGATAAATTCATCGTTCCCGACTTTTCACTTATTCCAAACCAAGCTTAAAACGAAATCACCGTTAATTATGAGTTAAGATGCTAACACTACTCATATTTGCAATTTGTAAACTTTTTACTCCCGACAATTTATATCTTAAGTGTATGTGCTATTTTGAATTTCAACCATGGATCAATTCTATGTTTCACGTTCCACCCTAGATGTATGAGATTTGAAGGCGAGATCAACTCATGCAGCGACTTCGTCTCGGCACATCCCAACCTTGCGGTGACCAGGCTTTTGACACCCCATAGAGACTAGTATCGGACTCACGGAACCTTAGTTTCAAAAATTCTCAGTTTCTCCGTATCACATAGCTTAAAAATAATAATAGCCAAAGTTCAAAAGCATATTTGAATTTAACAAAAAGAGATCTTTTATTCACACTTAATATTAACTATTTATGCAATTTGTAACCCTCGACCTTTTAGAAGGTTGCAACATCGGTTGTGAGCCGGCAAGATGCAACAAACTTTTATCAGTCTCGGATAATTATTCTTACTATGGGTTTTCTTTAGAAGGCTGTAACATCGGTTGTGAGCCGGCAAGATGCAGCAAACTTTTATCAACCCACAGTTTATTATATTTTTGCAATTTTCATCATCATTTTTTTTATATTCAAACGTTTTTTGAAAATTCAAGTTATAAATTAACTAAGGGCTAAAGTTTTTGCTATATACTAACATAAAAATGATTGATCATAAAGTGTTAATTTCCAAAAGACACGTAGATTTAATCAGGTAGGAATCTTATAGGAGAAAAAAGCGACAAAATTACACACGTGAGCTCTTAAGATTTCCAATCAATCCTTGTTTAGCATCCAACTCATACTTAACACAATCATATTTCTTCTTCCGAATTATTCCGAACGCTATAGTCTAAAAGTTAAGGAACAAGCTAAGAGCTCAAACACGCTCGATCGAGTCCAAATTACTCTCATTCTACCCAGCAGGAAAGTCAAAATGTGACAAAACACTTATTTTATTTTTGAAAATTTTTAAATTTCATTTTTTTGAAATTTGTGGTAAAAACGGATTACGTGAGAGACAACGGCTTGCAGGCACATTCAAATCGAAGAACCCCCCATACTAGAATGAAAACATTGTCCTCAATGTTTTTACGAAGGTTCTACGTAAATCCAAGCCGTTTATGGAATTATGCTTAAAGATAGACGTTAGTCGATAGATTAGGATATCGGGATTTCCAAATAAAGCTGAGATTGTGAAAGCTCTTATGATCGAAGGAAAAAATACGTAGTACGAGAGCTTCAAAATCCAGACATCCTGGACAATACAGCATAAAACACAAAACATGGAAAAGGAAAGAGGCAAGCCTCCTCACACAACACACTTATTCATTACTACTAAGCTAGCATACTACTAATACTGATAACTAGATAAGCATGGGGTATGCCTCCCATAAAGACGCTTGTTTAGGGTCACTAAGCTTGAACCCACATCCCTGAATTTAGATTTCGCTTAGGGAAGGTTTGGAGGTCAAGGGATATCCATAGCAGGTATTACCTCCAAAATAGTCTTGAGACGATACCATTTTATATCTTTGAAGTTTGGCCCTATTCTGGATAACTCAACGGTGCCTATACGGAAAGACTTAACAATGGTAAAATGGTCTTGACCAACGGACTTCAATGCCAGAAAATTTTCAATCTTGATTAAAAAGAGGACTTGATCACGACGGTGACTAACGCGGTTTTTGATCTTTGCGTCATGATTCTCTTATTTTATCTCTTTTAGATCAAAGAATTTTCATAGGCGTGATCACGCATTCACTTAATTCATTGAGTTGAACTTTGCGTTGACACCCGCGTTGTGGATATCAATGTTTATTGCATTTTTAAGGGCCCAGTAAGCTTTGGTGCTTCCTACTGAATCGCAATGACAGGCCCTTTCCATATACGAGCCTGTACAGATTACACCGAAGGGTGTTTTTGTATTTGTACGAAGGCCAGAGACGTCAATCTAGTTTTGTCCGACCAAGAGCAAGAAAAATTTTCGCCCACTGTCCTATCAGAATTCCTTTTTAAAGACCATGATATGATACTCCAACCTGCCCACTTGTCCTGGGGGTGATACCGGTGGAGGAAGACGACGAGTGACTTCCATATTTAAGCATGACCTTTGCAAACTGGTCAGTGCAAAAATTGTTCCAACGATCACTGAGATGCACGAGAGCACCGAATCTGCAAAGAGAATTTAAGAAATTTGGCAAACTACTTACGGCGTCGTTGTGGGAGCGCCTTTGCTTCAACCCATTTTGACAGATAGTCGACCGCCACGAGTATGTATTTGTTGCCTCTTGATGATGGGATAGGTCCCATGAAGTCGATGCCCCAAACGTCAAATATTTCACAAACTTGGATGGAATTTTAAGGCATCTCATCCCTTTGTGAAATTTTTCCTTGTCGTTGGCACGAGTCACAGTTTTTAACTAAAAAACCGTGTGCATCTTTGTATATTGAAGCCAAAAAACCGGCATCAAGACCTTTTTTTGCAGTGAGATTGCAACATGATTCCCCCCGGTGGGTCCATTGTGGCAAGCTTCGAGAATGTCCCGAGAGCTTCTTTGCGTGCACACACCGCCGGATCAATTTGATCCGCACAATTTAGAACAAGAAGGGTCATCCCAGAAGTAGAGTTTGACATCTTAGAAAAACTACTGTTCTGTTGGGATGACAATTCCCTTGACAATGAAATTCCCCGCATGGTAGTTTGCGAAATCGCAAACATGGGTACTATCAACATGATGACCAAACCGATCCAAGAGTTTCAAAAAAATGTTTCCGTGATTTCCTTGTTATCGAGTTTATATTGATGAGGGTTTCTCAAGTCTGAAAGATGATCGTCGGCCAGATTCTCCGCTCCTTATTTATCTGCGATGACAACATCGAATTCTTGGAGCCCGCAAAAGGATCCACCGCATCAGTCTTGGCGTAGCATCTTTCTTAGCGAAGAGAACTTCATAGCAAAATGGTCGTAGAACACTAAGCTCTTAGACAAAACAAGATATGACCAAATTTCTCAAAATGCATACACTACGGCAAGTAATTCCTTTTCGGTCGTAGTGTATTGGCTTGAGCTTCAGTCATGGTTTTGTTGGCATAGGTGTATTGGTTGGAAATGCTTGGTTTCGTTTGTTGCCCTAACTGCCCAATGGCCAAATCACTTGCATCACACATTAGTTCGAAGGCCAGTCCTCAGTCGGAGCAATCAAAATCGGAGCCTCGGTCAATTTCTTTAAGTGTATTAAAGTATCGATACACCTCTTGAGAAAAAATGGAGTCTTTTTTCAAGCAGTGAGTCATTGGCGGGGGCTAATTTTAAGAAGTACTTGTATGAAACGCGAAAAACCGGCATGCCCAAGAAAACTACGGACACCTTTCATAGTAGTCGGGTGAGGGAGCTTGGTGATAATGTCAACTTTAGCTCGGTCGACCTCAACTTCCCGACTTGGAGATTTTATTCCAAGAACATGCCTTCCTTTACATGCAATGGCTTTTCTCCACCAATTTAGGACCAAATTGTATCTTTCACACCGTTTAGCCATTTTGCTAATGGATAGGCAAGTAAAGAAAGAATCCCCGAGACTAAAAAGTCATCCATCAAACACTTTTCATCGTTTTTTCAATCATAGTCGGGGAAGATTGCATCATACATCTAGGAACGTGCCAGGTGAATTGCATAGCCCAAAAGACATGCCGATAGGCGAATGTTCCCCTATGGGCAAGTAAATGTTGTCTTTCTTAATCCTTTGGTCTCTAGGAATCTGGAAATACCCTGAAAAGGCCATCGAGGAAACAATAGAATTGGTTTCCCGCTATCTTCGACCATTTGGTCCATGAAGGGAAAGTGGGAAGTGGTCCTTTCGGTAGCCTCATTCAACTTACTGATATCACTCATACCTCCACCCGGTGACCAATCGAGTTGGTATAAGATCATATTTCACATTCTTCACGACGGTCCATGCCACCCATTTCGGTACACAATGCACCGGCTATACCTGGACTGTCAGAGATCGGATAAATTAATCCGGCGTCAAGAAGCTTTTCAACTTCTTTCTTGATGACGTCGTGGATTTTTGGATTTACCCGCCTTTGATGCTGAACCGTCGGTTCATAGTCCTCTTCCATGAGAATTTTGTAGGTACAAAACTCTGGGTTGATACCCTTGATATCAGAAAGTTTCCAAGCGATGGCTCGCTTGTGGGACTTAAGAACCTCGATTAGAGCTGCCTTTTCCTCATTCTTTAAATTTTTTGCAATTATGACGGGCAACTTGTCGTTACCCTCCAAAAATGCATATTCTAATGTGGTGGCAAGTCTTGAAGCTCAACTCAGGGCTCATTAACTGAAGATTTTTCATTGTTTGCTTTACAAATCTTAAGATCTTTTTGTGTTTCAGGAAAATAATTTCCTTGAAGAGGTGGTGATGGTTCACTATTAAGAATTGCTTTGAGGAGAAGTATGTCCCCTTCAGGGTCATAATATGTTGGATCAACTTCCGGTGAAGTTGGATCATCCTCTAAAGCAAGAAAAGAGTCGGCTTCTTCGAAAAGGAGATAGTCACTGTCCCCGAATGGAGTTTACAAGTCAGAAGCAGTAGAACATTGGAGCCATAGTAAGGAGTGGGATTGCCACTCGAGATCACATTTGAGAAACCAAGAACTTCTTGAGAGTATTCTTCACAAGCCATATCAATGACGTCAATTCGGTTTGCCGTCATATGATTGTAGTCAGCCGTGTACCTCGAAGTTTGGTCCAGATTGAATGTAATGGCCTCTCTGCCAACACGAAGGGTTATTTCACCCTCGTATACATCGATTAATGCACGACTTGTCTTTAAGAAACTCCTCCCGAGAATTAAAGGTACCCCGGGTCTTGCTCCAAATCGACGACTATAAAATCTGCAGGAAATTGGAACTTTTCCCACCGTTACATAGACGTCTCAGCATACCGATCGGTTCAGAGATTGAAAGTACCTGATAACTCTAGCGTCATGCAAGATCGGGTTTAGTTCGGAAGAGAAGATTTCCAGACAGGAAATGCATAAGATTAATGCTTGCGGCCAAGATCGCCAAGCGTTGCAGGTATTAATCCTCGGATAATACACATGAATAAGAAATCGGCCAGGGTCTCCAATTTCTTTGGTAACTTTGTGTAGGATGACTGCTGAGCAATTTCTCATTCCATGGGTTCTAGCCATGTCACTCAACTTTTCTTGTTTCCGATTAAAGTTTTTAGAGTCAAGGCGAATTTGCATAAGCACAGGCATCCGTAAAGCTAATTTCGAAACTTAAATCCCGAAAGATTTCATAGAATTTCTTAATTTGGTCGTTAGCTTTCTCATGACGTCTTTCATCGTTTCTTCTCGAAGGAAATGGAATTGATGCTTTTTTGGTTAGGCCTTGAAGCACTAACTGGAGCATTTGCGGGCTCAGAGATTGATTCATGATGGATAACAGGGATAACCGAAGGTGGGACGTCTTCGCTGCTTCCGTTATTAGCAGGAGGCATCGTGTCCATTGTGACCTCGGTCTTACGTTCCATTACTTTAGGAGAAGAAGTAATAGGAATCGTGGGTCCCTTGTAAGCTACACCACTTCGAGTGGTAATACCCTTTAAATCCTCCTTTGGTTAGTACGGTGTACTAGGAAGTTCCCGAATATAGCGGGATCATCTTGATGAAGTTACCTAGCATACTCAGCATTTGATTTGAAGTAGCCAAGGTGTTCAATTGGATTTTCATGTTTTGACCTTGATTTGCATGTGCCTCATTAAACATCATTAGCCTTTACGTACGCTTGGAAATCTCTTGATACGGCTTGAATCTGAGGGGCTGGAGCTTGATAGGCGGGAGCTTGATAAGCAGGAGGTTGAACAACCTAAGGTTGATAGATTTGACCTTGATTAACCGGAGGTTGGTAAGCTGAAGCTTGATTGAAATTCCCTCGGTTTTGGTTGTAACGATTCTGATTGTTACCTTGATTTTGCACATTATGATTGTTTTGAATGGGAGGAAAACCGGGAGGTCGAATTTGATTTGAAATCTGGGCTCGATAACCGGTGTTATCCTTGGTTGAGTTAGCTGCGGCTGCTTGAGAGACATATTCTTTGAATAGTATCTCGATAAACATTGCCAAATGGCTGACAGTTTGGGTAAGAATGACACCACCGAAAAGTTAACACAACTGTCCCAACCGATTTTGACAGAGTAGGAGCGGAGATTTGATTTTTCTTATAAGGAGTAAAGCTTTCACCTATCTTTCTACTACAACTTCGAAGAAATTCCGGAGTGAATGCCTCCCCTCGAGAGCACTTTTGCAACAACCTTTTGTTGCTGAATTTACAATTTTTGATTTGCTTTCAAGCTCTTAGGCAATCACGAGGCATTTTGTCCAAAATTGCCACCCCGGCGAATTTCACGAATCTTGATCGTTAGAGATCAAGCATTATAGAATGTAGCAATTGATTGCAATTCTAAAAATCCATATGTGGACATGCCCAAGAAATCGATAAATCTATCCCAAGCTCATAAAACGGCTAATCAATTCTTTGTTGAAATCTCGTGATTTCATTTCGAAGATTTGTTGTTTTGAAGGAGGGAAAAATTTGTTGATGGATTTGAAACAAGATCAACCATGTTTGATCGATCGAGGGGGTTCTTTCTCAAGCCAAATCCGGCGGCCCTCGAAGGGAAAATGGGAAAAGATAAGCTTTACCGGACTATCGGGACTTTCGGAAAACTTCATCGTAAAGTGATCTTGTTGAAAATATCGATGTGGCATGAGGATTTCTTTTCAGTCCGAGAGAATTGCTTGTTTTGAACGAGGTTGATTAAACCATGTTCTACTCAAAATTTGCATAGGATTTTAGGAACTACAATTTCATCCGCTACCCTGTGGGTGCTTCGAGCAATTGAAAGCCATAGTACGGTTATCATCACGAGGTGTGGAGGAGGTGATTTCAAGAGGGTCTTCAAGATTGAATGGTTGTCAACAAACAGTGGGCTTTTGTTGATGGTTAAGATTACGAGTTTGGGAACGAGTGTGCATACACTAAAAAGGAAAATTTACACTAATTTTTTTGGTTTTTGGTTTATCAAAAGTAAATTCACAATTTATTTTAATAACGGACAACGAAGAAGACAACTTAAACCTAATAATCGACAAGCTTCTCGAACCTCTTCAAAAAGAAAACGCACAAAGGAGCGGAGGAATAGGAAGCGCTAAGACTATTAAAAAACCTTTTTCCTTTAGGGTCCTAGTTCCAAGGAACAACCCGCCTTATACCCCTCTTATAGTTTGTTTATCTTTTAAAAGGTAAACCGTACCTCGCAAGTGACACAAAAGGCAAGTTTTTTAATCTTTTGTTCGAATGGAACAAACAAGTTCACCGCGGAAGTTTATTATGATAATACCTCAATTGAGAATATTATATTTTGGTATTTTACCAATTTGTGAATTTTATTTATAATTAAAGACAATGTTTTTATATTTATTTTTTTTTAGTTTTTCTTTAAATGATAATTATACTAAAAAGAAAATGAAAATATTTTTTGGTCTTTTGGGGTTTTTTTTAGATAAATTCACAGATTCAAACACACAACATAGCAGACGCAAGATATCGGTATCACAACCTCCCCGGCAGCGGCGCCAAAAATTTGTTGTTACTTTATTAATACTATAATATATATTATAAAAAATAAAATATATATAATCTAACTAAAAACTACAATAATCAATAAAACCGGGAAGTAGTTTTTTAATAGAATGTCCCGGTCTTTATCCCCAACGTGCTGGACTGGAGAATCATAGAGTCAGGAAGATTAGAGTTTGAATGAGAGAAATATTTGATAGTGTAAGAAAGCTAAATTAATCAATAAACAACAAAACGATTGAGAAAAACCTTAAAGATTATGAAATTAAGCTGAAAAAACAGAGCAAAATCCCGAGCAAGGGTCAAAAAACTAAATCTTCAAAATTAACCCTACGAAGAATTTTTTTACTTCTAAAATACTCTAGGGGACTAATAACGAAGAATGAAAAAGACTAGACTGAAAACGGAGGTCGTTTGACCCAAAAACGAGTCAAGACAAAATCCGTACCCGAGACCCGTTCTTTAAAAAACAAAAGTTTGGAAAATTAACCCTACGAAAGTTTTTCTATTTTTCCTACGAAATATATGACTAAAGAAAATTTTCTAAAAAAGAAAAATATTTTTTGATAATTTTTGATTCGTATGAATTTTTAAAACTTTTAACGAAATTAAATTATAAAAAAAATACTAAACTATTTTAAAAATTCTGAAAAAATTACTTTATACTAAGACTATCCTAAGAAAAATAAGAAACCCAAAATTCGGCTTATAAATAAGCCGAAAATAAGCTCAAAACGAGCATTATAGCTCTATGGGGCAATACAAGAAAACTAAACCATCTTGGGACTCTAACGAGAATCCCAGCACCTCGTTAAAGCTGGTTATAAAAGGTGTATGAGGTAAGTCCCGGTTCGAGTCTTCTCACCCGGGTTTCCCGCTTATCTCCCTTTTTTTTAACCTTTACACAAACTTGATACGCTCCTTGACTATCATTTTTCATAATTGCAACTTTTTGAGAAATGCTAAAAATAAGCTGGAAAAAGGGCTTTTTCTTGGGACAGAAGCTTAAATAAGCTAAGACTTAAATGGCTTGGTTTTTGACTGTTATGAACAAATAAGCAAAGTAAGTGGGAAAATGAGCAAACCCCACTTAACACACAGACATTATGAACTACTAAGAACCAAAAATAAGCAATGGGAAGAAGCCCAATAAGCCAGAAGTTGGCTTAAGCACTCAGCAGTACTAACCTTGGAGTTAGTACTGCTAGGGTGAATTAAGGCCGCTAAGCTTGTTAAGGGGCAAGATAAGCTAAGAAACAGGAAAACATAATCTAATAAGCAACTACAACGAAATAAGCTAATGCAACCATTAATAAGCACTTAAAACGCTAGAAAAGAGATTAAGCTATATTCTACACAATGCTAATGATTTTCAAAGCCTAATTTGAGCTAAAATTTAGCTACCTAGAGGACACTAAAGCCATACAAAAGCTAGGGCTTAATAAAAGAGCTTATTGGCTTTTTAAGAAAACAAAAGCTTGGCTGCAGGCCCCCTAATAAGCTAGAACAGTGGGCTTGAAGTTAAGCCCCTAGCACCAGGGCAAATAAACTAAAAAAAGGCTTAAATTGAACAGGCTCAAAAAAAAAAAATTAAAGCTGTCAAATAAGCTTAAAATTGAAAAGTTAAAGTGAAAAACAGATTAAAAAGGCTTAATAAGAGCTTATATTCAAAAATCCATTTTCTAAACAACAAATTAAACCTGCCGGTTTTGGAGTTTCGAAAAGGGGGGGGGGGGGGGGGGGGGGGGGGGAGGGCTTTTTCTTTTAAAAAGTGACAACAAATATTTGGCAGTTTTGACTTAGGAAATCAAATGACTCAATGACTCAAGACACTTTTTAAAAACTTGTTTAGACCTCACAAATGACACACTTTTGAAACTAAAACTCAAGTTTTCTAAACCTTAAGCAAATAAGCTTTTTGACACTTAAAAAAATGGCAGACCTAAGTAAGCAATGATAAAACCTGAAAAACACTTTTTTGAACTTAAAGACTTTGGAAAAAAGACTCTAAATGGCTTAATAACTTAAGCCAAAGTTGGACAATTGACACCAACCCATAACCTTGCCATTTTGACCCATTTTGGGCTTAACCCAAACACCCCTTTATATTTTAAAAACTGGTTTTAACTTTTATAAAAACTGAATTAAGCACTTAAATTTTAAAGTCAACTACTAAGCATGCAACATTAGATAATAAAAAGTGAAAAGCAAAAACAAATAAGCACTTGAAAAAGCTAATAAGCTAACAACAGAAATAAGCTTATCTAGGCAGTTTTAAGCAATTGACAAGTAATTGAAATAAGAGCAACTAAAAGGCACTTTTAAGCATAACTAAACACCAATAAGCACAAAAAGTCATCAATAAGCTAAAAATAAGCAATGCTACAGTAATTTTTAAGCAAAAATTTAAAAAGAAAGCATACCTTAACTCCTTGCTCAAAACAGGAGTAAATGAACCTAAATAAGCTCTAATCCTACCCCTTAGCTTATAAATAAGCTATACTAAGCACCCAATGAGCCATCCATTTTTGCTCATTCATCCTTTAGCTTTATCAAACAGTGACTTTTTCTTCCCTTTAATTTTTCTTAAATTTTTGTATCAAAGCTTTTAAAGGCAGATAATAAAGTGCTTATATTAAGAGCTTATAAGGTTTTTAAAGAAACACAAGTGACTTAGAACACAATGTAAAAGTTAAACTGAATTTTTCATTAAAAAGAGAGTACAAGTACATTAAAGTTAAAAACTACACTGAGCTAAAACTACACACTTAAAAAAACTAACTCCTTGCCATAATGGCTTACAAAGGCTTTTATAGCCAAATAAGCTAGGGTTTTGGTCTCTCTTCTTTTCTTCACTTCTGTGCTTCTTTGTAGACACAAAATAGCCCTTTGTGTTTGTTGTGAGTGTGTAAACACAAAGCAATCCTGGCCCTTGGTTATGCTTGGTGCCCACATAAATTTATCAACACCCTTGATTATTCTTGGCCAATAAGGAACTTTAGGATTGCCAAGCTGTTCATTGACCCATGTAGGGGGTGGGGTAAGAGGTGGTGATGGTTTTGGAGTGATGTGGGGAGTCAACAAGGTTTGATATAGACAGGATGTGGGGTTTGGGACTTTGGCGGGAAAAATTGTAGAAGATAAACAGTACTTCAAAAACGGGGGTGTGGGTTTGGGAGTTTGACACAATTAGTCCCTCATGGTTATAGTGTTGTTTGCAACACACGTCCTTGTGTGTGTTAAAGTTTGGGGACTTGGCAGAAACACCCCTTAAGTGTTATAATTGTTATTGCATCCATGGTCCTTGTGAGTTATAACCTTTGAGGGATGGCAGAAATGGCCCTTGTGGTTTATACTTTAGTGAGTTGGCAGTTGTAGTCCCTCACAAGTATCTTCTTTATATCCTTCATTAAATAAGTTAGGGACTTGGCAATTTTGGTCCCTAAACTTATTTTTCTTCACATTTTTACTTTGGATTTGTCGGGGTTGACTTTGGTTGACTTTTTCAGACTTGGGCTTTGTCTTGACTTTGTCTTTTCCACGCTTTTCCCATTCCGTGTCCGGTTTTGTCGTTTTGGCTTCGTTTTTCGTCCTTTTCTTAGATATCCGTTCCTGCACAACACAATTAGCAAAACAAGCATATTTTTGGCATTTTAAGTCCATTTTTGGTTATTTTAACTTGTTTTTAAAGGTAAAAGTCATGTGTAATTAAACACATACCAAAATACAAAAATATAACTTAAAGATACAAACACATATCTTCTCCGTTTATATCAGTTTCATGATATTGTATTTCTCAAACAATGGTTCTTTAAACGCAAAATCAATGTATCATGAACTGAGGGGGAGTAAATCATTCAAAATGATCTTTCACTGCTAAAATATGTCGTTTGTAATCAAAATCCATTCACAAACAAAGGATTTCTTCAAAAACATCTTTCAAAAATCATCAAGTTTGAAAAATTCAAGTGTGTAAAATTACAAGAAATAATAAACTCTTGAATAAGTTCTTTAATTAGACATTTATTCGAGGGGGAGTTGTGAAATTCTTAATTTTCAAACATCTTCTCAAGAATGTTCAAAACTGTAAAATTTATAAATTCTTTAATTAGATATTTTATTGAGGGGGAGTTATAAATTTTTCAGTCAAATCATCATCAGAAAACAAAAATGTGTTCTCAAAAGCAAAAATAACTTCATTTTGAACAGATTTTTATCAAAAAGAAAGAAATTTCAAAAAGAGATAATTGTTCAAGGGGGATTGTAAAATTTTTAAGTCAAAACGGGAACTTAACTGCAAAATAGTTCAAAAAGTTTGATGTGAAAAAAGTGGTCTAACTCCAAGGGGATTATAAAATGCTTTGGATCACCAAAAGCGTAACGAACGTAACGTCAATGGCTAAAAGTTAATCGTTGGCAAAAGGATAACTTTCGGAAAGGGTGCTTATTATTACGAAAGAAACTGAGGTTCTGAAATGACAAGTTCTAAAAAGATACTGTAGGGATCAAAGGAAGCATACGTAAAGTAACTTGAGAGGGGACTAAAACTGCCAAAATTGGAAAGTCATTTTCGAAAGTATAAAAGAAACAGTTTTCATACGCAAAAACCTTACACACTTTTCGGAAAATACTCAAAAGTTTTCGTAAATTCCTGAGTCTTTCGTAACAAAGAACACACGATCAAACGTTTTAATTGGTAAATTTTTGATAGAAAAACGAAAGAAATTGATCTATGTCTTTCTTTTAAAATCTGTACTTAATATGTTGATATTAATTTGTTGAAATAAGGTTTCGTATAGATCTATCTATGGGTTTTCTTTCGTAAATATGAAAAGTAATTGAAACGTGAAATTAAATGAGGCAAAATGTTGATATATATCTAGTGATATAATTAGAATAGATTGATCACTGAAAATATAATTTGTGGACTAAGATCATGAGGTTTCGTAACGTTGATAGGTTTCGTAACTTTGAGAAATTGCTTTTTAACATATGATTGAGCTTAAGCTGTTAATAAGATGATAAATAAGGTAAAAATAAGTCAAAACAATCAGCTTATCATTTTTCAAGTGTATAATTATGTTTACGAAAGTAATGTCTCAAGTTTCGGTTTTGTATGGACTTATCAATTGTGTTTCGTAAACAGTAATGGGCCAAATGGGTTGGTTTCGTAAAATGATATTGTGGGCTTAATATCTGGGTTTCGTAAGGAAAAAATGGACTTCAAAATTTGGGTTTCGTAATGGACTAAATTTTTTACGAGGATATTCAAATGGGATTTAATAAAATAAAAATAAAAAAAAAATTTTTGTTTTTGTTTTTTTGTGTGTGTGTTGTGTTTTTTTTTTTTTTTTTTTTTTTTTTGGTGGGGGGGGGGGGGGGGGGGGGGGGGGGGGGGGGGGGGGGGGGGGGGTTTTTTAAAAATCGTTAAAATGAAATGGCATCTTATGAAAATAAATGATAAATTTTTGATATAAAATCATATCTTTATATTGATAAATGGAATAAATGGTAAGGATTGTGTCCGGTTTCGACCATTTTCTAAAATTAACAGAATGAGGATTGAGCAATCTACTAACCATCCAAATATCGTATATAACAATATGTTTTGTATAACAAAATTTTTCATTCAAAGTGATCAATGATTAAAAGAAAAAATGAAGTGAAAATATAAAGTGGAACTTCAACTGTCTGTGATCATAAGTTTTTCATGTGTTACCAAAAGGCAAAGTTCAAAGTTTCGAAAAGAAGTAGGTTTTCAAAAAAACCATTTCAAAAAGTAGTGATATATTGACTATCCATTGTAACTTAATTTGGGTAAATGGTCTAAAAAAACCTCTCCATTCGGTTCAATCAAATTTCACAAAATCCATTCACAAAAACAACCGTTTTTTGATTGAAACATAATGAGGATGAGTGACTAGTGGACCATCCAATTAGTGTTTCATAGATTGTTGTATAATCATTATTTTTCAAAAACATTTTTTTTTGAGAAAATGTAATTTTGGAAAGCTTTATCTTAATTTATCTAAATCAAAAAAAAAAACCCCGTATTATTAATACGGTCAGAAGGTGGTCTTTTTTCACAGAAGTTTTATTTAAGAATATAAATTTAAATCTTAGATTTCTTAAACATCAATGTTGTCACCAACTCTTTTGTTTTTTTGCCAAATTAATATTTTTCTAAATCAGAGTATATCTTTATTATTCTTGAAGAGTAGCCATTGTCACAAATGCTTTTTTGGTGAGATACCTCTCAAAATAAGAAGAGCGATAAAAATCCAAAATCAAAAAAAACCAAAATTCAAATATGCTCGAAAAAGAAATGCCAGAGCATACAAAATGAGATTAAAAGAATAAAGATGAATTAAACGTATGCATCATGTGCCCCAAAGAAAGCACGAAATTGGCACATGAGAAGAAAATAATCAAATATGCTCATAAAGAAATGCCAGACATATAAAAACCACAAAGTGAAAGAGATAAAAAAATGCTATATAAATGTGTATACATAAATTGTATCTCATTGCACTAATCACTTCATGTCCATTATACATAAACCCAACATGGCTCAACAAGTAATTCACAAGCTGCTCAAAAACCTGTTTCAAGATATCATATATATAGGAAGATGGCAACAAGTTTACGGGTGCTTAGCACAAGTATTCCAATGCTCATCCCTCCTGAATGGGCCAAAATAGATCGTTGGGCCAAATTTTACTTGATCATACCAATTAGCTAATGCTTTAATTGCCACTTATGATGTACCATACTGTTATTCGTTATCTACACTTTGGAGGACCAGTTAGCAAGTACCGCCGTCCTAAGACACGATCAAGTTTATGCTGAATACTCATGAGTTTATCACACAGTGGATAGTTTCGAGATATTCTTCATTTTCCATGAAACTCCTGAAAATCTATTTGTTTGCATCCATGTAACTTGATTCAATTGAAGCTTTTTATGAACAAGGTTGGCTATCAAGGTGTCATGATTAAGAAGCGCATTTTAACACACGAAAATCATCTAAGCTCAAACCAAGGGCAAACAATGTTCAAGTTGTTTAACCGTTGCTTAACTACAAGAACATCTAGACACGATCAAACAAAGATCAACATTCTTCAAATGTTTCATGTTGTGATCAACCGAACAAATGTTGATTATGCTGCTCTTCTATGGTGGGATTTCATGAATAATGTGAATCAGAAGAAGGAAGCCATCCAGTATCCTCGATTCATCAAGATCATAATTACTTATTTGATGAAGAAATTCCCAGACATTCCTCAAAGGATTGAAGAGGATTATCATTCCATCAAGGATAATATTCCATTGGTTAGTGTGTATACTACTGGGAATGTGCTTATACGAGGGATGCTGATTCCGGATGCATTTTTGACTGAGGAGATCTGTACCACTTATGACTTTAAGGAGTATGAGACGGTGTTTATGAATGTAGATGTTCTAATGAATCAACCGCAACCGGTTATTTCTACCTAAGGAACGCATAGGTCTACACCTAGAGCCCATAGGAAACCTACCCTTACTGCTAGTCCTCAGGGGAAGAATAGGAAGCAAATTGTTAGAGAATCAAGTTCATTACAGAAATCGTTAAAAATAACCATTCGACAACAAAAGGTAGTTGAAGGCGAAAAAGATGATGACTTTGAGGATAGGATAGACCCTGGGAGTCATAAGGAAAATCCAAAGCATATTGATGATGATGATGACAAAGATGAAGAGAAGGTAGATGAGGAGGAAGGAGGCGAGATGGGTAGTTTAGAGACTAGGACTAAGGAGATGCAGACACCAATTCCTACAAAACCTAGATCCATTAGGACAATCTTATCTTCGGATAAGAATATTACTTAGGAATTGACGGATATTGTACCACTCCCAACCACAACCACATCTAACACTATACACTCCAAATGATGAATTTCCAGTAAGTACAGTCATCTTCCAGGTGCGCTTCACAAGATGTGTAAACGTCAAGGGTATATGATCCAGAACATGGAACGGAAGTGCATAACAACTAAACAGTTCTGGAAGACTCACAAGCAAGTTAATCAAGTTCTTCATCAGGGTGTATCCCAACCCGCTGAAAAAGCTACAGAAGATTTGATTGAAAACAACTTGAAACCATGCATTGCTGCAACGATAATTGAAGATCGTGATGCTTTTCGTTTAGAAGTACCAAATCTTGTTTCTAAAGAATTTAATGCACAAGCACCAAAGATTATAGAAGAACTTTTCAACAATTACGTACAAAGCAATGTTATTCAAGTTCATCCTACCACAACCACTTCAACTAAAATAACTTCATCAGCTGATCTTCAACAACAACTATATTTCAAGATGAAAAGAAGTCTTCAAGATCAAGCTAATGATCCAGCATTGTGGGAGGTACTGAAACATAAATTTTAAAAGTCTTCCACCTCTAATACTTCTTGCAGGGATAATGATATTCACTCACATCATGATGATCATCAAGAGGATGATGCTCCTTCTGAGGGGGAAAAAGAGTGAAAAGACATAAGGCATCTAAAAGTTCAAAGTCTGCAAGGGGTTCTTCGTCCAAGCATTCAGCAAGATTCCACAACTTATGTATCCAAGCAACAATAACAACAACAGGATTGGGATGCATGGGTAGAAGAAACAATTATTGATGAAGATGAGGTGATTCCAGAAGATGAAACACCTAAGCTAATCACAATACTTCAAGATGTTGATAAACATGTTCCAACTATCTATGATTATGCAAGAATGAAGGCTACACTAGATGATGCGTTAAGTAATCAGATCAAGAATGCAGAAGAGTATGCCTATCATTTGGAACAAACAACAAACTTTATAGAGAATCATATAGTTTGGGAACGCAGACAAGGGGATATAAGACGTCCAGTACCAAGACCTCTCGTATTCTTTGGACCACAAAGGAATCCAAATAAACCTCCAAGGTATTTGTATAACAAATATTTGTTCTTTCTAAAGTATGGAAATACTGAGGAGAAGAAGTATACTATTTTGCTCCACAAGATACACGCAGAACGATTTCCAGAAGTTAATCTGGAAGAAAAGATGAATCGTTGGGTTCGTAAAGAGTTCAAGAACTTTAATGAAAAAGCACGATTGACAATTCGACATTTGAATGATTCATGGCATAAAATTGTGTACAAGCAAAAACAAAGAAGAGTCACAAACAATCCAGAAGACTATTTCTCAAATCACAAGATTACAGAAGTTGTTAGAATAACTACTGATCAACCATATGGTTTGGATTTCATGGAACAGATAATTGTGATAAGAGAAAATGATAAGCCTGATAGTTTTTCTGAAGCTGACTTCAAGTATCTAAACAAAAACGACATTGAAGACTTGTATTATCTTTGCCAGAACAAGAAGGTTAATTATCGTGAAACCAAGTTGATGAATTCATTAGTAACATTCATAGAAGTCATGTGATCTAGGATAGAGTTCATGATTTCCAGTTGAGAATAGAGAGTTATCAAATCAAGGTCAACTTAACTGCACCAACATTGATATTTCCAGGAATTAAAGTACATGAGCCGTATTTAATAGTCGACAAGCCATCTACAGGTTTGATTTACTTGAACAGCAAAGATGAGAAACGGGTTACGTACTTAGTGGAGATTATGAAGTTTTGTGATGCTACGCTGGAAAAGGTTTTGAAAGAGGTAAAGCTCAAAATCTTTCAATCAGAACCATGGAGAAAACCACCTCTGCTTGGTGAATTAGATCGCGGCATATTAAGAGCATTTGAAAGAGAAATAACCAAGCGACTAAGTCACCGAGAGCAAATGAGAAGATGGGAATCTTTTGTGAATGGAAGACCTATTCTACCGACGATGAAGCGTCTGTAATAATCAACCCTTAGGGGAATATTGTTAGGTTCAAGAAAAGTGTTTATTATTATATGAATTGGTCTTTGTATAGTTTTGTTTAGTTTTATTAGTAATTATAATGTAATAAAGTCTATCTTGGTCAAAGTTAAGTAATTTTGACAAAGGTTTGACTAAAGTTAGGAAAATAGAAAATAGGATGAGCAATAAGTATAAATACCCATCTAGGAGAGGTATTTATACAAGTCTTTATATTTGTTGTAATTCACTTCTCCCTCCTGTTTTTATTTTTCCTTTTGAAATGAAAATTTAGAAAATGATAAAAAAAATACTCTTTAGTTCCTCTCCTTTATTCTATAAGCTTTTGTATGATTACTACTATGCAAACATGACATATAACAAAGACTATAAAATTACTGATTTTGTATTGGACGACTTATATCGAGTATGGTTGGTCAGACCTTCAACCCGAGGCATACAATGGGGGCGAAACATGCCAACTTGACAATATTATTCTAGATAATATTGCCTTGATATTGACATTATAAATCCGGTTTATGATGCCTTAGGCCCCATATGACTAAGAGTTGCACATGTTGGCAATTATCAACCGTTGATTACCTTTTGAGTTTACATTTCTAATAGATCAACTGCATTAATGATAAAACACCAAGTTGGATCTTAGACCCTTTTAAAAATTAATTGTTTATTCATATAAACATGGGTAGTTAATTTTTAAGGGATGAATTATCAAAAATACTGAAAATGAACTTTGCAAGTTCTTTTAATGTATTAATGCAACGTATACCGTAAACGAATGGTTTATTCTTTACTTGTGAAAGATAAACCGTGTCTATTTTAATTTGGGAAATAAGACTGTTTCCTATACTTTTTACTTGCGAAAAAGTTATAATAGGAATGAAAGATGGAAATATCACCGCAAAACTAAAAAAGGCGATAACTAGAGAACTTGTGTCTATAGTTGTTTCCTTAACCCAGTAAGAGGCGCTACGCACCCTTGTGGTAAAGTGAGCGGATAAAGGAGGAATTGCATGCCAATTTTTCAAGTTAATAAATAGATGAGATGGCTAGAAATTGAACACACTTCCTTGGGTATCTAAGTACTTGCTTACTAGTTCATGCCACTCACATTAGAAATAATGTATAGATATTCAAAAGAAAAATGGAAAGATAAATTGCAAATTACTTTCACTAGTAAAGGAACACTCACAATGTTGTCAGATCTAGTGGGAGCAATGCATTTTATAAATGAAATTGACAAACTTGCAATGTTGTTAAATTCAGTGGGAGATATGAGTTGTTTACCTATTATGTGTCTTACTTTATTTTTGGCTTGGCTTGAAATAATAACTTACTTTCAAGTGTGAAACATCTTCATTTAGTAAAGAATCACCGTGTATTATCTTTGATAACTTGTTGCCTTTGAGATGTCGCTTTCGTCTTATGTTATCTACAAGATAGTTATGCGTGATTTCTTATTAATTGATGGAGTTCTATATACACTAGTTGTGTTACTATGTTTTGAGCTTGACTTGATTCATATTCTATATGTGACACTACTATATTATTGATACAAACAAACTAACTAGTGCGATGTTATTTTTATGCAAAGAAGTTGTACCCTACACAAGTGGGTGAAATCTTAATGGTGTAAAAGGAACAACTCAGATTAATATGACTAACAAAGAACAACATCTCGACCAAGTAAACGGTAGTAATGATCTCCAAGCTAAAGCCGTCGGAATTATCTTCGTTGTCTGTTTGTAGGTATAAGCATGTGTAGCTGGGATGGCCTCCAATATACATATCTATAAAATAGAAAAAACAACATTAATAACAACTTAAAAAACAACATAAAACATGTAAAAAATCAACATAGTAAAAATTTGCCATAAAAGCACAAATAAATCCAATCAACGTGTATCAGATATCTTCCCATTTATGGCGCTTGTCATCATGACGTAGTTTGCGTTTACTTACAACATCTCTAAGCTGCGGATATGTATGATTCCAAATATACGACCCCCATGGAAAAGTATCCTAACAATCTGATAAATGCTCAACCAACTTCAACGTATGATCAGTAACATTGTGTGACAATTGGTGACCCAAGATCCCATAATCTAACAACACCAAAATACATATCTTAAGTGCATCATCATCTTCCAAAACAAGTGAACGATTACGCATCTTATTAAAAATATCCATAACATCGCTTACTTTAACCGCAACTTTTGGTGGAATATCAGGGAACATCCTATTCCTAAATGGGTTTTCCGTCATGTTCCGTACCCACTCATTCATATATATATATATATATATTACGACCAAAACGTAAAGCGGTTACTAAACAAAACTCTTGGCGTCTAAAGCAAATCCGTTTACCTAATACATTGAATGAGAGCTTGTTTGCTACACTATCAACCATACAAGTAAGTACTGTATGAATCAAAAGTTGGCTATTCTTTTTAAGGTCAATGTCAAGCCAATGTCCAAAACATGTTTTCCTAAATATTCCAACTTGGGTATCGGTTAGAGCTTCACGTATCTCTGAAACAATACTAATTTTGGCCTTAATCGTTATGTTCGGTTGTTTACACATAACAAAAAAAATTGAGTTAGCAACCCAATCTGTTCATTAGTTAAGCCCTTAACTAACCAAATACATAATTAGTTGTCTATGTTTCATTGTCACAACTGTTACATATGTTCGAAAAGTATGCAAAATTTCATTTGCAAGTATCTTGTGGCAAGCAACCATTTGGTAGGTGTCGGGAAGAACAAAGCACAGGTCTCAACAAAGTTGTAGAAATAGTTGCATGTATGTAGAAAAAAGTATGAAAATCTTGAAAAGTATCAAAATAAACCAAAAACATAATAAGCCATAATCTCGCTATATAGGCCGAAACAAACACCATAAATTTTTATGTACTTGGAGAAAAAATGTTGGTGCAACATTGACTAGGATCTCCTTTGTGTTTTAATGATGACAAATAAACATTCGCAAAACGTAAAATCACAAATGATAGCCTAAATCCGTAAAACCAGACTTTTCTGACGCGTCAGCGCGTGGCCAGCGCGCCACAAGCAAAGTTCATTTTGCGGATTTAACAATTGTCGGCTTTCCTTTTACCCGACACATGTGGAAACTTAAATAAAGGTAGGTATATAATATTTGATCATTTGGGAACACTCCAAGTGAGGTTTAGACTTAGAGAGGAGCAAAAATGAATCCTTCTATTTTTCCATAAACGCCAACTCAAAACCTTTATCAAACGCCTCTAGACAAGGCCAAAACTTATTTCTAAACCTAGTATGATCATTCTTTCAACATACCAACATACAAAAGTAATCATTTAACCTTAACCTGGATTTACAATGATCTTAATCGTATAACGCGTATTACTCCCATTTTGGTCAAATCAAGTCAAAAGTCACTTTACGTAAATGCATCATTTATGGGGTATGCTTTACTTATGATGCAAAGCACTTATCTTGTTTGCATCAAAATGATTAATGATCACATCCATTATTGTTGGGATTTACAATTGATCCTAATCATGTAACGGGTTTGACTCCCTTATTGGTCAAACTAAGTCAAAGGTCACTTTGCGTAAACGTATTCTTTCTTGCTATGGGACATGCTTTGCTTACGATGCAAAACACTTAACTTGTTTGCATCAAGATGATTAGTGATCAAATCCAATGTTGATTATCATGGATTAAAGTCTAAATGACTAATTGAGTTTGTGGTTTGGAAGTTAATTATACTTTAACTTTTCTCACTTCCTTACATATAAATGTTTTTACAAACTCACATGTATTTCTCACATATACAAGTCCTCACCTCTTCAATACACTCTTACAACCCATTATACCTAATCACTTTTTACCCTTCTTACCCAACAAGTGATTTTACTCTTCAATATACACTCCAAACACATTCTTTCTTAAACCATCTCATAATCACATATGCCTACTCTTTTCTCTCTTATTGGTAATGTGATTATTAACCCAAATCAAGCCTTTAATTTCTCTTAAACACCATCAACTCCATACTTATCTTACTAAACACTCTTCAAGCATAAACACCCTCCTTCACATAAACCTTCTCCAAATAAACCTTAACAATGCCAACTTATATTCCCTTACATAATGTACTTCTCTTGTACTTGTTGTACCTCTATGTCTCCTACATTCCCAACCAATATCTTCTATATCTTTTCAAAACATTCTCCACCACATACTTATTATTCACCTTCTTCCCAAATGAATTTAAATTACACACATACACACACTTCTTTATCTCATCCCTTGATCAAGCCAAGTCACCAATCCAAGTTCTCACACTCTTCTCCTCTCCATCCTTAGATTGCTTTTTAAACTAACACAACAAACACACTTTCTTCTCTACCCTTGATTAAGCCACCTCATTAATCCAAACTCCCTCATTCTCTTCTTAACTAATGGATTGATGTCTCACCTTAAACAAACACACTTATCCTTACAAACACTCTCTTCTCACTCACATAACAAACATAACCCTCTTATCACCCTTGATCTTGCCACACAACCAAGTGTACTCTTCACATCCTCACCCTTCATTTCAAACTAAGATCAAAAGGATCCCTTCTATCACATCATGTCACATCATGACAACTCACACACAACTCATCCTCTCTTATCCAACATGTGTGTTAATGAATTTGAAATTCAAATTTCAAATCTTTCTCCCCTTTCTCACCAAGCAAAGAATATTTCAAGAATATTCTCTTGGTTCTTTACTAGCCCTTTTTTACTTTAGTTAGATCCCAACTAGGCTAGTTACCACTTAGAGGAATACCCAAAATACCCCTTTTCGATAATTCTTTTCTCTCTTTACTTTATTAGACAAGCAAAAGGCTTTTAATACTTCACAAATATTTTTATCAAATGGCTATTTGAGTTGATTAACCTTGAGCATAAGAATGATTGAAAGGTCATAGAGTGAAGTACAATTAGGGGTTTAACAAGTGCGAGTATTTAAAACGCCAAGTCCCAAAGAAAACATCTTCAAGAATATGGCGCGCTGGCCATGCGCTGGCGTGTGGGCAGCGCCCCAGACACGAATTGTTTTTTAACAATTGGTGTTCCTTTGCCTATAAATACTCACCTTTGGCCCTTGTATTTCTCACTTCTTGCAAACATTCTTTCCTCTCTTTTCTCTTCTCTAATCCTCTAAGTCTAACATCAAGTGTTCTTAATCTTCTCATCTATCATCCATTAAAGTAAACACATCTCCGCAAGAGAGCCACACAAGTACCTAATCCATACTTATGTGTTTTGTCAAGGGTCTTCTTTCTCATACCTTTTCTATTAGAATCGAGTCTTTAGGCTAGGTTAGGGCTTGGTTCAACAATTTATCTTTCTATTCAATCGAGTTGTAAGGGAAGTATTATATCCGTAGGATCAAGCCTAGATCATTGGTGATCTAGTTGGGGTTTGATAAGCTTCTAAGGGGAAGGCTTATAGAGTTATAGTTTAAGTCGAATCACAGGTTCTTAGAGGTGGATTCTGAGGGCGGAATACCGTAGGTAGTAACTCTTCTGTGTGAGCGCCGAGCTTTGTTGAAAGTCAGTGGAGTTAAATTGTAATGCGGTTTGTAGTCCACCATAAAGATTATACTAGGAATAGTATCGGTGTTGTGGATTTGCAACTGGACATACGGAAGGACTAAACCCCCCTTTCCGAACTAGTATATATCGTGGTGTCACTTCTTTTCCCTTCTTCTCTCTATCTACTTATTGTTCCCATTGCAAAGTAGATTAGTACACCACTCGGCTCTTTTGAGACTTGAAGTTTTATAAACTTCAAAGAAGTTAATAAAATCATATTCACCCCCCCCCCCCCCTTCTACGTCTCTACAACTAGTATCAGTGCAGCTTGCTCAAGTTTTCAAGCGTTAAAACCTTCCCGAGAAGTCATTTTAAGTTGAAAACTTATTTTTCAAAAATTCAAAATCCTAATTCCTATTTTTGAAAAAGTTGAGTAAAGATCCATAGGTCAAGAGAACTACATCAAGGGGTGTCCTATGCAAAGACCACCTTTGCTAGAACAAGTTGGTTTTTGCTTTTAGAAAGCCTGCTTTGAGACTTACGTTAAGTCCAATGATATTGACTTATGGCAAGTCATCTAAAACGGGTATTTCTACTTCAAAGTTAAAGACGAAGAAACAAAGTTGATGAAAGAAATGTCGTATGAACTTCTCAAGGATACTGAGAAGAAACAACTTGGCAAGAATGAAGAAACCAAGATGACCATCTATAATGCTCTACCCCTCAAAGAGTACGAGTGAGTCTTTATGTGTAAAACCGCCAAGGAGGTTTGGCATACACTCATCATCACTTAGCAAGGCAATTTACAAGTCAATAATTACAAGATTGATCTTCTCATTCAAGAGTATGAGAAGTTCTCAATCTCTATTGAAGAAACTAATGATAGCGGCTTCATACGATTCAATGCTATCGTGACTAGTCTTCAAATCTATAGCTTTTAAAGCTAAAGTCACTAAGGAACAAACTAGTGATGATAGTAACAGTCAAGGTGGAAGTGATGAAGACATGGATGAAGAAGAAGAAGAAGTCAAGGCATTCAATTTGTTAGCTAGGAACTTCTGTAAGTTCTTTCGCAAGGGTAGTCGGTTCGGACGCAGAAATCGATTTGGTAATAATGGAAATCGATTCGGTAAAGGTCGTGGAAATAACTTTAGAAACAAAGGTGGTGAAAGCTCAAAGGCAAAGGGAGCTTGCTACAATTGTGGGATAGAAGGCCACTTCGCTAGTAAGTGTAGAAAGCCGAAGGAGAACAAGGCCTTCATCGGAGGAGCATAGAGCGATAGTGAAGATGGCAATGAACAACCAAATGAGGCAACTTTTCTCATGGCTATCAACTCTCAAGAGGTAGTATCCAAACCATTTAGTTCCATTATTGATTTAAATATTATTGATTTGCAAAAGGAGAATGAGGATCTCCTAAAGTTTAACAAAGATTTTGCTAAAACATTTGAGAAACTTTTAAATGAAAAACTATCTCTTACAAAATAGAATTTAAAAATTCAAGCAAAATCGATGATCTTTAAATGGAAGTAAAGAAACTTGCAAGTGATAAAGAGGTGGTTGAACCTTGCAAAACATGTGATGTACTCACCAAAGAGGTTGACTCTTTAAAATGCAATGTTTCTAAACTCCAAGATGAGGCATTGATTTTTTCATTATTCAAATCAAGTAGCATTGCTTTAGATGATATGCTAAGTCGTCAAAAATTGTCTCAAGATAAGGAAGGTCTTAGATTTTCAGAAAATGATAAAACCATTTCTGCAAGTCCAAACAAACCAATAGTGTTTATAAAACAAAGTCAAAAAGAAATTGCGTCAACTAGCTTTGTTAAACCCGTTGTCCCTCAAACTCATTTTGCAAACACTCGAGGTCCTCAAGCACCCATTAGAAGAGTGGAAATAACACACTAAGGACATCACTCAGGCTCTCATAATGGACTTGGATACATACGACCTGGAGTTGACACTAGACCTATTCTACCAACACCACATATGAGACCTTCAAACTCATATGCTCGAAGACCTTTTCAAAACAACCATTCTTCAAGAAGAAGAAACTCTTTCAACAACCAAAGGCCTTCGTATCATCAATCTAGCACCTTCCAAAAGAGAGAAAACTCCTACACAAATTAAAGGCTAAAAACACCTTGGAGCGTTGGACCAAACTTTCAAAACTCCATGATTTTCAAAACTCCATGATTTTCAAAACAATCTTTGGTCCGCGTTCTCAAGGTACGACCTATATAAACTATGTGCTTTTCTACAAGACCCAATAATGGTTAACTTGGGCATCATACTTGCTAATCACAACGGACCCAAGAAAAAATGGGTTACCACGACCGTGAATTCATATTTGCTTGTAGGTGTGTTTTAAATGCGATCTACTACCGGATGATTGGATTGTGGATAGTGGTTGCACTAAGCACATGACCAGGAATAGAAGATTGTTTACTTCGTATAAGGCGTATGATGGTGGACATGTTGTATTTAGGATCAACCTAAAGGGCAAGGTCATCGGTGGAGGTAATATTACTCATGACTCTATTACAATTACCAATGTTGTAAAACCCCGTATTTAAGGTCACTACTAAATCTAATCTCATAATTATTTTGTGAATTTTAAGAATTTACATTTAATTATTTTAGTCGATTTCATTAAAATCATCATTTTAAATCTTTCGCGAATTCTTTAATTGAAGTTTATCCGTTATCGATCGAGAAATCAACGAACACCGTGTTTTAGTCAATATGGTTTACTGATCCAGCCAGACCTACACCTTAAA
>BQNB010091095.1:0-26966 GCA_026074375.1 Tanacetum coccineum
TAAACGACCCGGGAACACTCTATACTACTTCTCGGTTTCATTGACTTTGTTTCTAGACTATTCTTACTATATATATATTTTATATTTTATTATATACTATATATATTTTAAGGTGTAGTTTGGACGGATCAGCCATCAGCATCGCCTTTGCATTAGGGACATCATCACAGTCAGAATCATAAGCATCAAGATCCTCAGTCTAGAAAGCAGCAATGTTTAGAATGGTTATCTGAGTAACTTGACCATCTGGAATGCCTGGATCTGCAAGAAATGCTAGTTGTTCTTCATCTAAAATTTGTCCAGCTTCCTGTGCTTCAGCCAACATTGCCTTTTCCTTAAATCATGCAACATTCCTAGACCTCTTCGGCTGAGTGCATTGCCTAGCCATGTGACATTCACCTTGATAATTATAACATTTAACCACCCTTTCCTGCCCTCCTGCATTATTTCCCCCAGAACTAGTAGCATTACCCTTATAGCTATTACCAGTATAACTTTGTCCTTGCCTCCTTTGAACTTGTTGCACAATAACCCTACTGTCTTGAATAGTGGCTTGGTTTCTCGGATTAGAGGAAGTTGTTAATACAAATAATGTCTAAAAATGTTATTTATATTTTTCGACCTCTTAACGTTTTGATAATAACAAAATATAAAAACGTTTATGATAAAATTAAACGTTTGCAAATTATTAATCGTAAAATTCCATTTCTAAGATTAGTAATCACTTAAGATGTGAACAAACAAATCATTAAGCATGATTAGTGATCAAGAAAATATTTTTTCTCTTATCTATTATATTTTTACAAAAGAATTTCACAAAATTAATTATACAAAATATTTTCTAATTAAAAGAAAAGTTTTATTAAAAACTTAAAATTTGAAATTCAAATTTCCCCCCTAAAACGGAAGCTTCTATACCAGATACAACATTCCCCACAAAAAGACAAAAAAGGGAGGGTATTCTACTGGCGGCCCCCTTATAGGCCTGGCGGCCCCCTTATATATCTGGGACCGCCAGGACCGCCGCCTATGACCGTTGGATTTTACTGCCTATAAATACTGCTCTACTCCTTGCAGAAAATTAGACCTCTTTGCATGAATTTTCTCACACTTCTTTCTCTCTCTAAAAACCTTCTTTCTCCTACTAAATATCTTGATCACTAACATCTTTTGATCTTGTTTCAAGTGATCTAATCTCTTCTTCTCATCTCTTCCCTCTCATTCAAGCGCAAGAGAAGAACACTCGTATTCGCCAAGAAACAAAGTGTTGATTAGTGATCTCTCTACTTTTCTTCTAAGTATCAAATCTCTATTGTAATTATCTTGTGTATTTGTGTGATTCGAATATTGTGTAAATCCGATAGTGTAGATCTAGTGATCGTGTAGTGATTGTGAAATGGTAGATTGGTTATAGCTAAGATTAGGACTCAACATTTAGCTTTGTGTCGAAAAATAACGTAAGCGACGTGTAAACGGTTTTCTCCGCCTGAAGGGAGCTTGTTGACATAGTGAAATCTCGAGTAGGATACTCGGGGAGTGAAGTAGGGCGAAGAAGAGCTTCGTAGCCGAACCACTATAAATCTTGGTGTCTTGGTTTGATTGTTCCTTCTCTTATCTCTTTATATTGTTGTGATTATTATTTACTATTAGTTTAGATATTTACTTGATTGATTCATATTGTTGGTTGGTTAAACATACTACTCGAATCTAAGTATTTTGAAAGCAAAGTTTTAAAACGAAAACGAACCTGTAAACTATTCAACCCCCTTCTAGTTTCCACACTGCATATAACCTTGATGGGCTACGCCATCTATCACCAATTGGTTTTAGATTGATAACCCCATGTGGGCTTATATGTTAGGCATGTTGGGCTCAGTAACGATTCTTAACAACTGGTATCAGAGCTGAGGTTGAGCCTCAATGTGTGTGGTGCAGGTTGCGCAACCCTAAATTAATCCAGATTCAATGATAGCTCAGGTGGAGCAGATCACGCCATTCAAATAGAGTGGGACAGGTGGTCCAACGACTCTAGAACATGTTGAGTGAGGATCCCGTTCAGTTAGAGCAGGGCAGGTAGCCCAACGGCTCTAGAACAGGTTACGTCCAATATCGTTAGAGGGGAGGCCCATGGTAGTATTAGGTTTGAGGGGAGGATTGTTGGGTGCAAACCCAATCCAACATCAGTAAATAAGTAAATAAAATGCCTGCATATAAGCTTGATGGGCTACGCCATCTATCACCAATTAGTTTTAGATTGATAACCCCATGTGGGCTTATATGTTGGGCATTGTTATTCAGACAATGTTTGATGGTTTACTTGGAACTTACAAAAAATGTGTTATGTTAATACCACCCATGACAACTTTTTTAGCTTAAAGGCTACCGCATCTAAGTGATGCATACCTTATAAGAAATGAAGCTGAACTATATGCCATGTCATCTACATATAGATAATGTTAGACGACAACAATAATTTACTGTAAACTTACTTTCGGGGGTGTTTGGGATTGCTTATTTTCCTGCTTATGCTAATAATTAAGAAGTAATTATATGTTTTAAGGTGCTTAGGAATAAGCACTTCTAGAAATAGTGTTTTGATTGTCTTATTCTGTTAAAGTTGTGATATAATGTCAGTTAAATTAATAATTTGTAAAAAAAAGTTCAATTAAGCCATTTATAAAGGTTTTAGACTCAAAATAATGGTAAAAAAGGAAATTCATCCTCAAGTAAAAAAACACATCGGAACAAGCAGCTCTTGCTTATTAGAACCTTAAAAATAAGTCGATAACCCAAAGCAAGTTGGATAACATAAAATTGCTTGAAGCTTAAAAGCAAAAATAGTATGAAATCCCAAACACCCTCTTAGGTTCGGGTGATGTCTGTAAGATATCGCGATTGTGTTATTTGTTCTTTCAAGTTATGAGTTAATGCATTTTTCTTCATTTCTATGTGTTTTAAGTACATTTAAAGTCACTAATTGAGTTTTGTAATTCCAGCCAAACACTTTTTGGTTCATTTTCTTATGGCGATTAGTTTGGTAATTAGTAATTACACATATAGATGTATGTAGTTGTATTTTGGATTTGTGACAAGGCAGTCATTGTCATAGTGTTTGTTACTATGTGTCAAGAATATAGACGTGAAGGAGGCTTTATGTCTCAGATAGCACGTTCATGCGCGAAAGAAAGTTGGTCGCAAGAGAGTCTAATGTTGCCAAGATTTACATCTCGAACTTGGACTATGAAATTCCTAACAAGGTTACTAAGGTGGAACTCTATAGCTATTTAATTTGTATTTGTGGTTAACTTCTATATTATTATTTTTATACCTACTGTAATAACATTGTTCCATGTCAATGCTGCAACATATTACATTTCGGAAATTTATTGAATGTAGTGTTATAATTTGAAAGATTAAGTTGATAATAGCCACGAGGTGAGTTAGACAATAAGTCAAAACTGGTCGGGTTATGCTAACCCACTCACGTTATTTACTCAAGTATGTATTTTTCTAATTAATAATAATCTACTTCACACTTACCGGATTATAACATTTTCCAACCTATATTTTTGCAGATACATAACCAACTTAAGTTATGGGTACAATAGTAGTAGCCACGTAGAGTGAGATAGGAAATGGTTAAAAATATATCAGGTAATGTAGAAAAATGAATTTTTGATTTTGCAATAGTAGCAACGACGCGGAGTGAGATGGGAAATGGTTAAAAATAGATCAGGTAATGCTGAACCATGAATTTTTGATTTTGAAAAAGGAGTGTCTTGGCTGGGCTGTAATAAGATTATGTTAATAAAAGTGCTTGGTCATTAATTGTGTAAGGGAACGTCGTTGTAAATCATAACAACTTGGTCGGGCCAGATCATGGAGCCACACTTTTATAGTACCGATGGTGTTAATTAGACCAGGTTAAAAAAAAAAAAAAAATAAACAGAAAAAAAAAAATAAAAAAAAAAAATAAAAAAAAAAAAAAAACAAAAAAAAAAAAAAAAAAAAAAAAATAAAAAAAAAAAAAAAAAAAAAAAAAAAAAAAATAAAAAAATAAAAAAAAAAAAAAAAAAAAAAAAAAAAAAAAAAAAAAAAAAAAAAAAAAAAAAAAAAAAACACATACATTTTTCTAAAGAGATTGGTATGTGAGTGTATCCAATTTTTATCGTGTTAGTTAAAGTGGCACAATGGGCTTGACATGTATACATGTCCTTAAAGCGAGTGATAATATGTAACACCCCCAAAAATCATACAACGCAGCGGAATACCACATGGGGTGCTACTTCATAATACACAGCGCTAGATACAAGAGAACGACCTCTAAATGTGTCGTTTGTAAAACAATCTCGTTGATTTTCTGAAATCAAAATAATAGTTGTCCTATAATTGCATCACCATGAAAAACTTGTATGTAAAGACTCCAATGCACATCAAATAATCCAAGCATCTAATTCACCTGAGAAAAACATGCTTAAAAGTGTCAACATTAAAGTTGGTGAGTTCATAGATTAGTTTAAATATGAATGTAAGTTTCAAATGAATGTATTTGTCCACTGTATCATCACAGTACCATGTAAAAATCCCAAAGATCTATAAAGAATGCACGACACATTTTATGTCACCAAAAGTACCAATCTTATCACAAAGATTTATAAAGAATGCATGACCAATTTAATGTCACCAAAATGTTTCAAGTATGTATTGCCACTTTATTCAAGGCAACGTAAATATCAAATGTGGAGTATAAAACAATGTTTACGGATTATCTAGCTCATGAAAATGATTATGCACAATATAACAGTAAGAATTATTTGTAATTGTTAGGGGCCCTGTTTAGTCCAACGTGATCCAACATGTTATAACGTTCGTTCCCAGTGATAGCTAATCACCCGAACGGGGGTTGTCAATCCCGAATAGATCTATTTCATAACATGCGCGCATACAACATGCTATAACGTTCGTTTGCCGAGTGATAGCGAATCACCCGAACGGGGATTATCAATCCCAAATAGATCTATTTTATAACATTAGCGCTCACCCTCCAAAGTGATTTAAAGTTCATCGTCGCTGTGTTGACGTAGACTTGTATGTACCCATCACAGGTGTCCCCTTCCAAGCAAGATCAACCGGCCTAGTGTATTTTAAAAATAATGTGTTCCCCTCATGGGTGTTCCCTCCAAGAACACCCGGGCAGTAATACAAATAATGTGTTCCCATCATGGGTGTTCCCTCCAAGAACACCCGGGGGTCAGAAGTAAGAGTATAAGTAATGATTGTTGGGCCCTGTTGTAAGCGCCATTCCAATCGTAATCAGACTATCATTTTCGATGTAAAGTTTGTATTTTGTGACCAAAAATGAAGTTCAAATTATGATCCATAGCGAAATTATGTAAATGATGTATGCAACCAATTTGTATATCAACCTTGTAAAACGCATTTGCAAACAAACATGTTCTCACCCCAAAAATATATGTAAAACATGTAAAACGTGGGGCTATGAAACTCACCTTGATCAAAGACCACGATCAAATAATCCAAATAAATCACAACCGAATCTGCAACGATCTCAGCCACGACCTATAATTATGTCGCTCTATTATAATACACGTATTAAATACGATCAACGATGCGTACATCGTAACGACGAAATCATACATATTTTAATATGTATACATACATATATACATGTGATGAGAAATCCACTTGCGCGTCTTTAAACCTTAACCCTTAGTATATTATATGTATATATATTGTTTTCCGTCCAATCATAACTTGTCTCGTATATTTACAGAAAGTTACGATTTTTAGACTCTCCGTTTTTAGAACCGAACAATGGTCTTAAAAATAATTAATTGAAATAATATATTAACCGACCTTATTTTATCACTCAAAATCGTACTCATAAGGTATTAATATTAATTAAAATATCCATTGACTTTTACGTTGACCTTTAGTCTTGACCCGCTATATCTCAATTTTAAAACCGACAAGCCTCGCGGCAAAGTAAAACGTCATTACGAACAACTTTCGTGTTTCGCCGGAAGGCTGAAACGGACTCAAAAGTGCTCAGATCATTTAATTAATTAATCTGTCAGATTTAATATATATTAAAAATAACCTATTTTTCTACTAAAGTGTATATTTCGATTTCACTCTAACTTCTTCGTTATTGGGAGTTAAAAGTCCCGTTTTATATCAAAACGTCCGTCAAAATATAATTTGTTATATTTTGTAAACCAAAGTCTAACTTTTCAACATCTCGAACTCCGAATCCCATGTTCCATTTTTTGCTCACATTTATCCGTTATAAAAACGCGCCAAAGTTCGTTTTTAGCTCAAAACTCATCTAAAATACATTTAATATTGCTTATACATTAATATCAATCCCGTTTTAAATATTAATATCATATTTTACTTAGACGTCACAAGTTTAAATAGATTTCATCACATTTAATTAATCGGTCAATTTAAGGAAACAATTGAAATACTTTTGCGGTGCAAAACCAAACTCACCCTTTTCGGTGTTTATCCCAAATCAAACGCACCCTTTTTCCGTGTTACAAAACCAAACGCACCCGTTGCGTTTTTGACAAACCACCCGCACCCTCGGTTGTTTTACAAACCAAACCAAACATCCTATTTGTCTCAACCCAAACCCGACACCCTTCCCCCGGCTGTCCCGACAGCCATACGCACCCGTATGGTGTTTCACAGTCAACCAAACGCACCTTTTACAACCATAGTCATAATACTACTTTATGTATACTTGGACTAGATTCCGTAAGGATAAAACTGAAGCTTTCGATCAATTCAAAATATTTAGTAAGAAAATTCAAAACCAATTAGGATGTACAATAGTGTCAATAGGAACCGACCATGGTAGGGAATTTGATAATGAGGTGCAATTTAGAGAGTTTTGTAATGCCAATGGTATTACACATAACTTCTCAGCTCCACCTACTCCTCAAATCAAATGCGTGGTTGAAAGGAAAAATAGGACACTTGAAAATATTTATATATAAAAAATAAATGGGGGGAAAAAACAAAAAAAATTGGGGGGGGGGGGGGGGGCTAGGTAAGAGACTATGTTAATACAATCCTTACCACAAAAAGATTTTGGTGTAACGCAACAGACACTTCAACATACATTCTCAACCGAATCCTAATTAGAGCCATCTTAGGAAAAACACCTTACGAACTCTTAAGAGTTAGGAAACCTACTTTAGATTACTTTAGAGTGGTTGGAATCAAGTGCTTCATTTTAAACACTAAAGACTACCTTACAAAGTTTGACCCAAAGTCTTACGAAGGTATCTTTTTAGGTTACTCTCAAAATAGTAAAGCCTACATCTCCTAAACAAACACACTAGGAAAGTCGAAGAATCACTTAACATGACATTCGATGAAACTCCTCCACCCTCTAAGACATCACCCTTGGTGAATGATGACTTAGACGAAGAAGAAGCAATTAAGATTACCGAAAAGAAAAAGCTAGAAAATGACATAGTAGATGAAACTTTAGAGATTGACGAAATAGTCAATATTAAAGAATCTAGGAACCATCCATTAGAAAATATCATAGGAAACCTTAACCAAAGAACCCTTAGATCACAAGCCCAAACCAAATAATTTCTTTTGTTTATATCAACTATAGACCATAAGAATGTGATGAATCCCTTAACGAATGATAAGTTGGATAGTCACTATGCAAGACAAATTATACCAAATCATTTGCTAAAACAAAAAAATAGACATTTGGGTGTTATTTCCACAACCAGGATTATGACAATCATAGATCTAAGAGTGGTGTTTTAGAAATAATTTAGACGAGAGTATTGTTTTCTCGAAAATAAGGCTAGTTAATGCTCAGGGCATCGAATTATGATCAAACATATGCCTATTGCTAGACTTATCATTAGGATACATTACATATGCTTTGCTTTAGGCTTTAAGTTATTCCAAATGGATGTAAAAAGTGCATTCCTAAACGATTTTATCAATGAGGAGGTATAGTGGCACTATTCCAGAGTCATTGACTTTATGAAAAACGAATCATGTTTATAAATTAAAAAAGCTTTATATGGCCTTATACAAGCACCCAAAGCTTGGTATGATAGATTAAAAGCTTCCCTTATAAACATGAATATAAATGAATGGTAAAAACACTCTTTTACTAAAGAAAATGGTCAACCTCATCATCGTTCATATATATGTTGATGACATCATATTCAGTTTGACCTGTCAAGACATGTGTGATGAATTTGCCAAAACCATGCATGACGAGTTCGAGATGAGCATGATGGGCGAACTTAACTTCTTTCTTGGACTACAAATAAAACAAACGGATGATGGAATTTTCTTTAATCAATCTAAATATATTAAAGAAATGCTCAAGAAATTTGGCTTAGAAGAATTTTTGACCATGAAAACCCCCATGTCCTCCGATACCAAACTTACGAAAGACAAAGCGTGTATCGGTAGGAAAGTACCAAGATCGAGCATGATAGAATTTTATTACACCTAACGCAAAAGTAGCCGCGATTATCCATGTTTAGTGTCTGCCTTTGTACCCGCTTCCAAGAGACTCCCAGAACCTCTCACCTTGAAGCGGTTAAATGTATCTTCTGATATATTAAAGGCACTACGTACTTAAGATTATGGTATCCTAAGGGGACCGACATAGAAACAATAGTATATGTCGACTCTGATCATGCGGGAGATTATGTGGACCGAAAGAGCAATAGCAGTATTTGTACGTTCGTGGGATGTTGTTTAACATCTTTGTTCTTGAAGAAACAAACCGCTCTTGCTATATCCACTACCGAAGCCGAATACGTAAGCGTCGGAAAGGCATGTCAACAAGCACTATGGATGAAACAAGCTCTTATCGACTACGATGTTCAACTCGATGACATCCCGATCATGTATGACAATAAAGGCGCTATTGACCAACAAAAACCCAGTGCAACATTCTCGAACCAAACACATCAAAATTCGTCACCACTTTCTTCGTGATAATGTCCAGAAAGGACATATCTCAATCGAAAAAGTGTCGTCCGTCGACAACATCGCCGACATTCTTACGAAACCCCTTAAACGTGAATCGTTTAACTATCTACGTCTTGGTTTAGGAATGATGGAACACATTTCATAAATCACATTAGTCCGCTTCTCCTTCTTCTGTCTCAATTCTAGTCCATGTTCTACTCCGTGTCGTGACGACTTAAATACTTCATCCGAAGTAGCTTAATTATTTTTAATTCGCGAAATGCAAATTAAAATGTCACTCCTATTTGTAAAATTTTCGTCAAAAACTGAGTCCAAAACCCCTCGCTGAGGACGGCACCCATACCCTAGGCAACCCCCCAATATATTTGGGACCGCCAGGCGATATGGGACCGCCATCAGCAGACACTAAAATTGAACACTTAATCAAAAAAAATTCAAAACACAAAAACAAACACCCCTTTTCTTACCTGCAGCGATGAACACGAACAAAACACCCCAAAAACTCAAAATCAACCACTAAAACTATAATTGAAGATCAAATCAACACCTATAATCACTCACAACATCTTAAAGATCATCAATTGTAAGTCATTTTATCTATTTTCTTTCAATTTGAGCCTAGGGTTCATGATGAACACAAAAATTAAAATTGGGGATTTTTCATTTTCCTTTCAGTTTTGTACAATTAAGACTACTATGATACAATGTATAACTAATATGCTTCCCGTAGACATATGATTTGCATACATATGTAAGTTTGTCAAAAATTGATTTTGAACCAAAAACCCTAATTTTATTTTCAAATCACTCACGTTAGGAACATAATAAAATTGTGGTTATGCATTCTTAATACAACTTAAAAAAGTTTTCAAACACATGCATAATGATCTCATAAACAAAGGTCGAGATACATAATTCATATGTATTTTTCAACATGTTTGGATGAGCAAAATCAAACTAAGGAGCGTTTGGATTAACTCTTAAGTTTTTATTTCTAGGTCGAGTTAATAGTTACTCCACATTTGACACTTTTAGGCACACACTAGAAGCAATGATCATACAATAACACATATAAATGACAACAAAATGTAACTTTAATAATTTCTTTCTAGGTAATCATGCCTCGCAAATCACCGAAAGACTATAAAAATACAAGACACTACATCCTAATGATTTCACATGAATTTCGTACACCCATAAAAGAAAAACTAAGAAACCTTAAAAGTCGCTACATTCATGACACTAGTACAAAAAGTGGATTTGGTCACACATGGGCAAAATGGAACGGCCACACATTCACATATTTATGTGACCAAATGTACCAAAAAAGACACCATTTACTAATTAGTCACACATGAACATTTTTATCGTGTGACCATTAGAACTGTATTGCTACAAATTCGAACATCATGTGGCCCTAAAAAAAAAAATTTTAAAAAAATAACCCTTGGTGAATATTGTTTGGGTCACAGAATTTCGAAATGTGTGCCCAAGTATAAAGTAAGCTTGAAGCAGTGGTCAGTGATATACATATAAAATAACGTGACAAATATTTGCACACACTTGAACAATGTACTAAATGCCACATATGGTCCACACTTAACGTTTTGTCACATATAATTTTTAGTTAGCCAAATTCGTTACAAATGTCACGTTTAACTTAATTTGTTGTCTAAAGTTTAATTTGTGTAGCTTAGCCAAAAGCTAATGTGATTATCATATTGACTTCTAACACTGACCAAAGTGGCATATATGGTCACACTAAACTTTGGTCACACAATCATAATATTTTGTGGCCATTGATGATGCATAGGTCACATACAATACACATTTCTTCATTTAAACACCAATATGGTCACACTTATTAACACTTTTTGGTCACTTATGCTTAGTTGTACGTGACTAAATACTCAAAACAAAACATGCTTTGTGTGGCTAAATATTACAAAAGGTCACACAACTTCAAATTCATTGCCATGTAGATGATCAATAGTCAACACAAAATACACATTTCTTTAATTTAAACACCATATGGTCACACTTATTAACACTTTTGGCCACTTTATGCTTAATTATATGTGACTAAATACCCAAAACACACATGCTTTGTGTGACTAAATATTACAAAAGTCCTACACTATCAGAAAATTCATGTACCATTGGATATCAACAGTCACATCAAAATACACATTCTTCAATTAAACACCATATAGTCACACTTATTAACACTTTTGGCCACTTTATGCTTAATTGTATGTGACTAAACACCAAAAAAAACATGCTTTGTGTGACTAAATATTACAAATGGCCACACAAACATAAAATTCATGTGGCCATTGGATAAACATTAGTAATACAAAATACACATTTCTTCACTTTAAACAGCGTATGGTCACACATATTAACACTTTTGGTCACTTTATGCTTAGTTGTATGTGACTAAATACCCAAAACAAACATGCTTTGTGTGGCTAAATATTACAAAAGGTCACACAAACATCAATTCATGTGGCCATTTGATGATTAATAGTCACACAAAATAGAGATTTCGTCACTTTAAACACTATATGGTCACACTTATTAACACTTTTGGTCACTTTATGCTTAGTTGTATGTGACTAAATACCCAAAACAAACATGCTTTGTGTGACTAAATATTACAAAAGGTCACACAAACATAAAATTCATGTGGCCATTGGATGATCAATAGTCACACAAAATACACATTTCTTCAATTTAAACACCATATGGTCACACTTATTAACACTTTTCTGGCTTATTTCCTAGATTTTTATTACTTGTAGTTGCTTATTAGGTTAGGTTAGCCTTTTTCCTTAGCTTAGTTTTCCTTTGCCTAGCTTATATTACCTTTCTCATTAGATTAGCAGTTTAGCATATTAACCCCTAGTATAATCTGCCTTCTTTTGTAGCTTACTTTTTCTGCTTATTTGCTTATTCTTTATGGCTTAGTTTTGTGTGGTCTTGCTTATTAGGTATTAGTGCTTGCCTGCTTGTGCTTATTTTAGATTTTCATTTGCTTATTAAAAAGCCGAACAGTTAGTTTAGCTTAATGAGCCCTTAGCTTAAAGAGTTAATACTGCCATCCATTTGTGCCTATTTTCCCAGCTTATTATGAGTTTTGAAAAAAGTTCTTTTTTTTAAATTTGCTTAATTTTGTGTCCTTTATAAGTTTTTTTAAAAAAAAGTTTTTATAAAAAGAGAGAGGCCCATGCTCGAACCCTAGACCTCCCCCTTTCAAAGCCACCCACACTCACAAACTCATGCCGCTGTGCTACAATAGCTCATCCGGTATGAGTTAGTTTCTTTAAATATATAAGCCCAAACAACCCATTAAGCCTCCAGCCCTTAATTGCTTAATAACAACTTATTTATAAGCTAAATTTTCAGTTTTAATTTTTTCTTAGGATCTTTATAGTTTAATTCATTTTCCTTAAATTTTTCAGAATTTTTTATGATCGTTTAATATTTTTTAACATTTATTTTTTTTTTAAACTGTTTTTTAATTATAATAAATTAAATAAAAATCAAAAAAAATAATTTTCTTTTTTAGAAAATTTTATTTTGTCATATTGCACTTAGGAAAAATAGAAAATCTTTCGTAGGGTCATTTTTGCAAAATTTTACTTTTTAAAGAACGGGTCTCGAGCCCGATTCTCGTTTTCTCGTTTTTAAACTCAATTTAACTCCGTTTTCGTTCTAATTTTCTTTATTCTTACTTTTTAGTCAATTAATGTCCATTAAAAGTGAAAAAATCAGTTTAGGCTTAATTTTGAAAAATTAGGGTTTTTAGTGTGTCGTTTTAGCTTCCCGTTATCGTTTTTAGTATAGTTTGCCTTATTTTTCCCGTAGTTTCAGAAAATCAAACCCAAATCTTTTCCATTCAAGCATTGTTATTCAAACTAACTTCTGACTTTCCAATTCGCTCTTCGTTGGGGATAAACGACCCGGGAATATCTTATACTACCCGGATTCTATTGATTTTTGAAATTATACTTATTATATGTATATAATATATTATATTATATATTTATATAAATAGTAAAGGTTTAATTTTAAGCTAATCAGAGATCAAAGCCTAGGAATACTCCACCTAAGGTCTTGCCTACAAAACAATGGAAGCCCACTGGTAGACTTCTCCCGTTAGGAAGATAGTGCCCTTTAGTTAGGTCTACTGCTCTTAAGAGTGACTGTTTGCCAGCTGATCCACATGAATCTATTGCCCCTGTAGCGTATAATCTTGCGTGCACTAACAAACCGGACCCCAATTGCAATTGGGGATCCAATATATCCAAATCTTCGTTTTCGCCTTTGTTCAAATGCAGGTTGTACAGATCGTTCTCTGGTATTTGGACTCAGGCTGCTCAAAACATATGACTGGAGATCGCTCACGGCTCAGGAATTTCGTGAATAAGTTTATTGGGACTGTTCGATTCGGAAACGACCATTTTGGTGCAATTATGGGATATGGGGATTATGTCATTGGTGACAGTGTAATTTCCAGGGTATACTATGTAGAAGGACTTGGTCACAACCTTTTCTCTGTCGGTCAATTTTGTGATTCAGATCTTGAAGTTGCCTTCAGAAAGCACACATGCTTCGTCCGAGACTTAGATGGTGTCGACCTTATTAAAGGAAGTCGTGGTACGAACTTATACACCATTTCTGTTGAAGATATGATGAGGTCCTCTCCCATTTGTTTACTGTCTAAAGCCTCCAAGAACAAATCCTGGTTATGGCATCGTCGCCTGAATCACTTAAACTTTGGCACTCTCAATGATCTAGCTCGTAAAGATCTTGTTAGAGGTTTACCTCGGTTGAAGTTTGAAAAGGATCATTTGTGTTCTGCATGTCAACTTGGAAAGAGCAGGAAAGCTACCCACAAACCCAAGACGATTAACACCATTACGGAAGTTTTACACACCCTTCACATGGATTTATGTGGACCGCTAAGAGTGCAGAGTATCAATGGGAAGAAATACATTTTGGTAATAGTCGATGACTACTCCAGGTTTACATGGGTGAAGTTTTTGAGATCCAAGGATGAGACTCCCGTTTTTGTAATTAATCTGTTAAAACAACTTCAAGTCGGTCTCAACAAAACTGTCTGGTTCGTGCGGACTGATAATGGCACCGAATTCGTTAATAAAATTTTGACAGATTACTATGAAAGCGTTGGCATTACCCACGAGAAGACCGTTCCGAGAACTCCTCAGCAGAATGGCATTGTTGAACGAAGGAATCGCACTCTTGTTGAAGCAGCTCGGACAATGCTGATATTCTCCAAGGCTCCCTTGTTTCTTTGGGCAGAAGCTGTGGCTACTGCCTGTTACACCCAAAACCGATCCCTTATACATACTCTTCACAACAAAACCCCATATGAACTAGTGCATGACAAGAAACCGGATCTCTCTTTCCTACGTATATTTGGGGCTCTCTGCTACCCAACAAACGACAGCGAAGATCTTGGCAAATTGAAAGCTAAAGCAGACATTGGGTTCTTTGTTGGTTACGCACCAAACAGGAAGGGTTACAAAATCTACAACAAACGGACCCGACAAATAATGGAAACTATTCACGTTACATTCGATGAGCTGACTGAGAAAACAGCTCCTGTACACTCCAGTTCAGGACCCGCTCCTAACCTTTTGACGCCTGGTCCTATAAGTTTAGGGCTCGTACCTAATTTTGCTCCTACTATTCCTTATGTACCTCCCACCAATAAAGATTTGGAGCTGCTATTTCAACCGATGTTTGATAAATATTTTGAGACTCTAACAGGTGATCACCAGATGCCTTATGTCCCCGCAGCTCCAACCCCGACTATTCCAACCGGTCCATCAGTATCTATCTCCTTTGATCACGATGCACCATCAGGCAGTCATTCACCATCATCCTCGGCTCATCAATCATCTTCGGTACATCACGGTGTTGCAACTGAGCATTCTTTTGAAGTAAATCCGTTTGCTGCAACTGAGCACGAACCATTTGTTAATGTGTTTGCCCTAGACCCGAACTCTGAAGCATCATCTTCTGGGATACTCACGATTACTACACCCAACCAGTCCACTCAACCTCATGAACATCTTCGCAAATGGACCGACTCTCATCCTCTTGATACAATATTGGGAACCTCCTCGACCGGTTCCACTCAGAAACAGCTTTGCCTACAGATGCTCTATTGTGCGTTACAATTCCAGTAAATGTCCAAAGTCGAACTAAAACTTCAAGTCTGCTGTTACTGAAGACTACTGGTTTCAAGCCATGCAAGATGAAATCTATGAATTTGATCGACTGGACTAGGATTAGTGCCCACCTCCAGACTGTGCAATGATTATTGCTCTTTAGTGGATTTATAAGGTGAAACTTGACGAGTATGGTGATGTGTTGAAAAACAAGGCACGTCTTGTAGCGAAAGGATATCGTCAAGAAGAAGGTCTTGATTTTGAAGAATCCTTCGCCCCGGTCGCCAGACTTGAAGCTATCAGAATATTTCTTGCCAATGCTGCCAGCAAAAACATGACAGTTTATCAAATGGACGTGAAAACTGCATTCTTAAATGGCGAGCTTAAAGAAGAAGTCTATGTGAGCCAACCAGAAGGCTTCGTTGACCCAGATCGTCCACATCATGTCTACCGTCTGAAGAAAGCTCTTTACGGGTTAAAGCAGGCACCCCGGGCGTGGTATGACACTTTGTCGAAGTTTCTTCTGGCACAAGGATTCTCCAAGGGTGTAGTCGATCCAACCTTGTTCATTCGGAAAACAGGCAAACACACTCTTCATGTTCAAATATATGTTGATGATATCATATTTGCCTCGACCGACCCCAAAGACTGTGACCGTTTTTCTAATGAAATGAGCTCTAAATTTCAAATGTCGATGATGGGTCAAATATCCTTTTTCTTAGGCTTACAAATTTCTCAGAATCCTAGAGGCATTTTCATAAATCAATCTAAATACGCTAATGAGATTTTAAAGAAATTTGATCTTCATAAAAGTGACCCTGTTGACACTCCCATGGTGGAGCGAACAAAACTGGATGAGGACCTCTCAGGGATCCCTGTTGACCAGACCCAATATCGCAGTATGATTGGATCCCTGATGTATCTCACAGCCAGTAGACCTGACCTTGTTTTTGCTGTGTGCATGTGTGCTAGATATCAATCTAAGCCCACTAAAAAGCACCTTGAAGCAGTTAAACGGGTCTTTCGGTATCTCCAAGGATCCATAAATATGGGTCTTTGGTATCCGAAAGACACCGCCATGGCACTAACAGCATACGCAGACGCAGATCATGCAGGTTGTCAAGACACTCGAAGAAGCACATCTGGTAGTGCTCAGTTCCTTGGTGATAAGTTAGTTAGCTGGTCATCAAAGAAACAAACTAGCACGTCCATCTCGTCTACAGAGGCTGAATACATCGCGATGTCTGGTTGCTGTGCCCAAATCCTATGGATGCGGTCTCAATTATCGGATTATGGCTTTGCATACAATCACATCCCTCTGTATTGTGACAACAAGAGTGCCATAGCTCTATGCTGCAACAACGTCCAGCACTCCAGGTCTAAACACATCGACATCCGACATCATTTCATCAGAGAACAAGTGGAGAAGGGAGTGGTTGAGTTGTATTTCGTGAGGACAGAGTATCAACTGGCGGATATATTCACTAAGGCACTGCCCAGAGAACGATTTGAATTCATTCTCCCGCGGCTTGGCATGAAGAGTATGAAGCTAGAGACACTCAAACGTCTTCAGGATGATAAGGATGAGTAACGTATTTGCTTTAAGTATCCTATGTAAATATGTACATATTCATCATCAAAAAGAAAATACAAAAATATAAAACCCACAAAAATCCATAAAAATCAGAAATTATAATCTCAAAAAAAGAGGAATATATATATATATATATATATATATATATATTTAATTAATAAATAAATAAATAAATAAAATTTTCCAAGACATGTCTTCCGTTTATCGATAACATTTACGGACCTAGAAATGTCATTCAATAATGACACGGGCCTTTATGAAGCTCGAACGGAAGTTCAAACTTTTCAAAACATGTCTAAATGGCTTGCAGTTACTTCAGACTGCAACCCGGTTTTCAAAATGAGGAAAGATCGTCGCTAAAAAGACGGCTGTTCCTAACAACAGGCGATTAAGTTCTCCCGGGCATGGATTAATTTATATCCGTGCACCCTTGATCTAATGTACGTTTCAGTGCATTATTTCTTGACTAGGAAGAGAAGTCTTCTTTTAATCCTTATAATTTTTCCGTCTATGATTCTTCAGAAAATTATTTGGATGTCACATGGTGGTTTAATCTTAGTGTTGAAAATCAATCGGACATGAATCTCATAAAATTTGACACTCATTCAATGACTACAGCTCTTTAAATAGAAAATTGCTCAAATTTATGACATCTAACGGGCATGTATCTAACGGGGTTATGTTTTTTGAGGGGGAGTTAATCTTGTGTTAACTCAAAAGACCAAATGTGTCAATTATTTACAAGTTTAGGATATTGTGTGCTAAGTGTTATTTGTCTCCTAGACCCGTAAAGTGTTAAAGACCGTTTGTGGCATTAATGAATCTTAAATAATCCCATTGTAACACTTAAACCTTAAAATGAAAAGAAAGTAGAAATTGAGGGGCCAAATCTGTCATTTTCATAAAGTTTATCCTAGGTATAAAAACCCCCTGCGTTTTGACTTGGTCAAAGTTATCAAAAATTCAGTCAAACATCTCTCTTTCTCTCTCAACTCAAAACGCATCCCTCCTTTGCGATTTGCCTGATCTGTGCCTATTCGTGTGATTTCTTGTTTAGGTAATGCATGATTTGTGTTTATTATCATCCATATATGCTTTATCTATATCATCTCGGGCCATAGTTTCATTAAATCGCATTTCTTTAGGAATCTCGTGCGAAATAACTATCCGAATCTAGGTTAGTATTTCCCGTTATGTTTTGACTGCTGGGATTTTGTTAGATTCTTCATGTGATGCTGTGTAGATGTCCTAATTGCTTCCCCGACCTCTAGATATATGTCCTTGTGATTTTCGCCTTTAGTTTGACTTGTTAAGTCAAAACGTGTTCGTATGTATGGTGTAATGACCCCTTGGTGGTGTTAAGAAGTTTAGTGAGCATCGTAGAACATAAGTCTAGATCGGGTGGTGTGTTAGAACCCCTGAGTTGAAAGTTAGAATCTGTGCATAAAAGAATTCTTGGTTGCGTTTTGCTTAGGAATTCTTGGTTGCGTTTTGATTGGAATTCTTGGTTGCGTTTTGCTTAGGAATTCTTGGTTGCGTTTTGATTAGATTTCTTGGTTGCGTTTTATTGAGGATTTCTAGGTTGCGATTTGCTTAAATATCATAGGTTGCGTTTTGAGTTATATCCCTGATTGCGTTTTGCTCAGACTCTTGTTGTGTTTTGTCCTCTGATATGATATTGCGTTTTGAGTATTAAATATTAACAGGAACAAAATGCAGTCATTGCGTTTTGTATAGAAGACACTTAAAATATTTAAATAGTAAAACCTCTATTTCGAAAATTTCTTAAATGGTTGCGATTTGCTTATTTTAAGTATAATAGTGCTTGCGTTTTGATTGTTGCATTTTTCCTAGTGCGTTTGGGTTGATTGCGTTTTGCTTGTACTGTGTTTTGACTAGGTTTCTAATAAAATAATCATTGCGTTTTGTTGCATTGCGTTTTGAATCCTAAGTATTCCTTTGATTGCGTTTTGTCTATTGTAACGTATCCCTTGCTTTTTATCTCTCATTGCTTGTAAATTGTTATCGGGTCTTGTGGTTTAGTCATTGTGTTAAGTCTTCTCTTACAAGAGTCAACTTCTGTTGCCTCAAGAGTTGTCTTCAATTATTGACCTTCACCAATGATCTAGGTGTCCTTTTCCTAGATATAATCCATAATTGATTAACTCCTGAGCACCTGCTCACATCTAACATCTCCTATTTGTATGTCCATCATTCTGTGAATGTGACTGTGCAGATATAATGGCTGATGTTAATGCTCTGATTGAACAAGCACCTGCTGTGGCACCACCCACTCGCACTGATGAACAAATCTTGCCTCGCATTAGATGGGTGCCAATAGGGAAAAGCAACTGTTATCTGGATGCTGAAAAGTCACAAAGCAACCCAATCTACAAGATTGCGGTGGACATTCTGAAGCATACCAACTTCTTCAGAGCGTTTACCGCCTCTTCGACAATACCAGCTATCTATATTCAACAGTTCTGGGATACTATTTGCTATGACAGAACCGACGGGGGTTACAAGTGTCAACTGGATGAGCAATGGTTCAACCTTACTAAAGACACACTCAGAGATGCTCTTCAAATCACACCAGTCAACAACAACAAGGCTTTTTCTTCCCCTCCAACTCAGGATACTCTTATCAACTTTGTCAACGGTCTGGGTTATCCAAAAGAAGTCAAACACTTATCTAATGTCGTTACTAATGACATGTTCCAACCGTGGAGGGCACTCACGACAATCATTAATCTGTGCCTTACGGGAAAGACTTCTGGGTTTGAAAGGCCAAGAGCTCCAGTGTTGCAGATTCTTTGGGGCGTCATCAATCGAGCTCATATCGATTATGCGGAAAGGATGTGGGAAGAATTCACTCAATCCATCCATACCTTCACGGAAGACAAAAAGAATCTGGCACAACACACTCAGGGAAAGAAGAAAGCCACTCTCATTGTGATCCCAAGTGTGAGGTTCACTAAACTGATTATCTTTCACCTGCAACGCAAGCACAAGTTCCATCCAAGACCAGAGTCTCCCCTTCATTTGCCGACTAAGAACCCATTCTGGGAGTATCTCAAATTCAGTGCCAAGGAACCAAATACAGGGAAGTGTTTTGGGTTGCTAATTTCGAATGAATCATACTGATGGGACATTCGACCGAGCAGATTACTACTGATGCTTATCTGAAGAAAGTAGCAAAGCATCAGAGATATCTTGCAGGTGAAGAAGTCTAAGTGTCCTGACTGTCTAACACCAAAAAACCGCACACATCAACCAAACAGATAACCAAGCAAGCTAAAAACCGTAGCACCCTAAAGCAAGCAACTAGAAACCTTCATCCAGCAGCAACCAAGCCTAAGGAGAAGGAAAGTAAGCAGGCTAAGGAACCAACTGAATGCAACACCGCCAGCCAACGAGCTAAAGGATGGGAAGGTGGTAAGAAGACGAACCCTTAAGAGAATTCTCAGAAGGGGGCGTTCGATGAGTTTGTTGATGAGGGTATTCCATTGACTGAACCTGGGTTTGGTAACTTAGAAGCGAATACGCAAAGGGCTATTGAAGAAAGTCTGAAGGATGCTCACGGTGCACATCGGGTCCTCTCCCACCAGTGGTGTTCAGGGAAAACTTGATACTGGAAGTTTCAGCCACTTCAGAGGTAGAGGGAAAAGGAAAGAGAATATCGGTGCTGAGCAAGCGGCTCGGGTTCTACTCATTCATTCAACTCAAAGAAAAAGAACCCAACTGAACAATACATCTTTCAAAGACGTACTTCCGCACCAACTGAACCCTCGGGTCATGACGAATCATCGTCCCTGTATGCTGAACTGGGCTTGACTGAAAGTGACACGGAATCAGATGAGGAAGTGCCTCCCATAGTCAAAAGTGGTGCTCCAAACGAAGGCCGGGCTGGACACAAACCCTTGTATACATGATGTAGGCCAGGCTGGACCAAACCATGGTAATAGATATAGTGTCTCAAAACTCTATCTTACTACTGGTGTTCATGCATTGACCAAACCTTGGAACACACAGTTGGCTAAGGCCAATGACGCTACAAGTCAACCACAACAGGGGCCAAATGGAGAAGAGTTCACCGCCTTCATGCATACCCTAACTATCAGGAGAATCTTAGAAAAGATGACGTTTGACGATCCGGTGGAATTCTGAGGAGCCTCGCCGCTCTACAGGGATGTTGTCTTTCATACAAAACCTAGCCAAAGACTTCAGCTTGGCAATCAATTCATTAATGATAAACCCAGATGCAAACTATGAGGATGGCAACAGCAGGATACAAAAGATGGATCAATGGTGTCTGTCATAATCCATCAAGACACCTTTGCTATCCCTCCTATGATTTCACCGATGATTGATCTCGTGTCTGTACCCGATTCTCCCACTGTGCATCGGCCTTTACCAACCACCACAACCGCAACTGCAACAACAACAACAACAACAATTATGACAACCATTCCTCTACCACCTCAGCCACAACAAGTTTCCTCAGATTCCATCTTAATCAACCGCCTAGGAGAACTCGAACAACATATCGCGGATTTGGTGGATGCGAACCAAGCCCTGGAGGAAAGATTAGACAAACATAGGTCCAGACTATACAGGTTGGAGAATCAAGATATTCCCAATCAAGTGAGCAAAGCTGTGGATGAAATAGTCACGGATGCTGTTGACTAGGCCATGCACGCACCACTCAGGGAACGCTTTAGAGATCTGCCAGAAGCTGAAATAAATTCTTCACAACCGAATGTGGGAATCCAAATCCTACCAAACTCATGAAGATCACATGACGCTGTACGAGGCTCTGGAGAAGTCTATGGCCCGAGATAACAGAGACCAGCTCCTGTCTGACTTGGCTGAAGCAAGGAAAAAGAAGAAAAAGAGACAGGGCTCACCTAAAACACCATCTGGCTCTCCACCTCATCCTCCACCTCCTCCTTCACCACCAGCAGGTCCCTCTAGAACTTCAGGAGCCTCTGGCGCTTCTGGGTCGTCTCAATCACCACCTCCTCCTCCACTAATCAAACTCGGGGTGGTCAATCTACAAGCACCGCTACCCCTAGCTCCTCAAAGACGGCTGCTTCAGCAGCATATACGGCTTGGATGATGACCGACACCAGAATTAAGTCATCGGTCTCACCAATTCCTGAAGAACTTCATATGGGTGACGATACGACTGTAGACGAACAAGCATACTCCATCTAGGTGGTTTGAAAAGATGTTGGACGTGATCATATTCCCACTGTAAACTTGAGGCAGAGTTGGTGGAAGACTATCACTGAGACCCGACCTGCTTAACACTGAACCTGCCTGGTCCATCCCATCATCTGATCTGACCGTCCCAACGAAAAACTGGGCCTCTGCTATGAAGTCTACCTATACACCTCCACCAAAGAACTCACTACTTGCTCAGATCGGTGATATGGCAACATTCATGGACTGGTATTGCAAAAAGCAAGGAATCTCTGAACTGACTCAAAAAGACCTGGAAGGCCCTGCATACAAAATTGTCAAAGTCTTTCATCCCGACGTAGTGCACCTCCAGTTCTAAATGGAAGAATGCCACAAACTTCTCACCGATCAAGTGGACGATGCAAGCCTAAGGTACAACGTCAGCAAACCACTACCGTTGGGTGGTGATCCGGGTCATGTCACAATACAACCGGATTTCTTCTTCAACAAAGACTTGGAATATCTACGGTACGGCCGCAAAATAGGCAGGCCTGCCTTGTCAATCTCAAAGATGAAGGCTGCCTATTATCCTGATGTCGGCTTAGAGCAAATGGTACCGGATCAGATGTGGATTGAAGAAGAATGCAAGTATGACGTCGCTGCGATGTATGGTATATCTCACTGGTGGTTTCAAAGACAACGGTTCTTACATTGATCGACCTCATCTAATGTAGTGATCGCAGGGCTGTACGGACCCATATGCGTATCTTAAGTGTCATCAGAATTGAAGTCTTCCCAATGTATGGGTACAATTACATGAAGAAGATTGTCCTTTGTCGAGCTGATCTCAAAGAATATGTCATCGCGGAAAGGGACTTCAAATATCTGTACCCTAGTGACTTTGAAGATCTGTACTTGTTGAATCTTCAAGGTCACTTGAACCATCTCTCACCCGAAGACAAAAAGATTCTCACTACTGCTGTCAACTTATGGACCAGAAACTTGGTTATCAGACAACGCGTAGAAGACTTCCAGCTAGGGATTGAGAGCTACCAGACGCAGTTAAACCTCACCAAACCTCGATGGGATGCCAAGGGATTTGAGTACAAGCATGACTTCACAGTAATTGACTCTCCAAGGGCCGTCACGTTTAGGGACAAATATGGGGTTCAGATGATCATGAGGTTCAATGAAATCCACAAGTTCAGTGATGGTACTCTACACCAGATTGATGAAGCGTTGGATTACAGAGTCAAGGAATTCAGGGTCAACAGGAGGAATCCGGGTTTGGATACACGGTTTTGGACGAAGAAAGACGTCGACAGAAGCAAGGAGTTTATGTTTGCCATACAGAAATGACTTAAGACAAGACGCATCTTCCGGAATCTGGAAAGCTTTGTTGGTGGCAGGATAAGAGATGGAGACTACCGACTGCTAAAGAGAACCGAATGAGGGGTAGTTTTCATATATGTTGTTGTCATATGTACATTCTAACGTAGTGATTAAACTGTCCCTTAGGCTTGTATATTAAGTAGTCATATGTTCCATAATCGGCTTGTATACACCTGACACACTTTCTCCCAAATTTTCCTAACTTAAATCAATTGAGACCTAAAATCTCAACGGATTTGAAATTTTTGCTCGGGGGAGAAAATGTGATTTAATTATGAAAATCTGATAAAAATTGTGATTTCTTAAAGTGTAGGCTCTCCCATATGTGCTAAACTCTTTCGAATATCGATGCACATATTGAGGGGGAGCGGATGGTTATGATGGCAATTGTGGAATCACCTAAGACCGACCATGTAATTACTTTATCGGAGTTATAAGGATGGTAAGGTTAGGGACTCGATCCCACGATCCCGCTAGAGCCGAAGGGATCTACATAGGGAAAATCCACTAGTTAGTATAGAAGTCCTTAGGTATGATTATAAAAGGAGTAATGTGAGAATAAGGGATAAGGTTAGGTTATCGATCCCACGATCCGCCAGAGCGAGGGTCTACCCAGTGGACAGGACAATTCACTAGTTAGTGTATAAGTCCTTAGGTATGATTACAAAATGAGTAATGTGAATAAGGGAATAATGCGGACTGAGATGAAGCTAGTACTGGAACATATCCAACAAGACACTAGTAGTGAAGTCTCGGTAAGCACTGAAGGGGTTAAAGAATGAAAAAGAAATGTTAAGATAAAGGGTGAAAAGAAAGCAGCCCTCCTTTAACAATAGGCAGAAACCGAGTCAATACATATGCTGTCAGAATCACATGGCTGATTGCTGACATAGAAGACAAGTATCATAGACCCAGTGATACGCTGCACAACCCTCCCTAGCCACTCAGAATCTCTCAAAAGATTTCTATTTCAATTGTCACAGAGACTTAACACGTAATCTACCGACTCTCTCACTCTGAGGTAGTCGGTATTGAAACGGTGGCAGTCTGCTCCAGCCTCCGCTCACTTAAATCAAAATGCACTATTGAGTCTAAAGCCTAGAGATCATCAATAAATCTCGTTAGGACACTATTCCAATATACTTGTCTTTCACACACTGTGAAAACAAGGATTATCTTAAGAGTCCTACGCATTATCCTTGTGATATTGCCAGAACATCCGAGTGATACGAAAGTATTCACAGTGAAGATGGAAATCCTGCTAGAGCCAACATCAAACAAGCTCTAGGTAGGTGACTTGTGAGATCCTTAATGGATCAAACTTGTGACACTGGGCATCGATTCGGTCCAGATTATGAATTGACGGAGGATGAATTTTGATAAAAGCTTAAAACTCTCGATGTGTTACAAAAATCACTTTAACTAGTGACACATCGATTGATTTTCAAATCAATTTTATCTTCAATCGGTGAGATAGTAACTCACTGATTCACTCTTACCGTTCTATTAGTAGCAATACTATTAGTGAGGTAGCCTGCTTTGAGGTGTCCGGTAAAGAGATACTAGCAAGTACAGTGAATCTAATGCATCTGCGTTAGATGATCTAACACTTTGAGCTGGAAACCCTGTCAAGGAGGTTCTTATAATGAATCTACCTGATCACAGGTACAGTATTTATACTGTAAAACGGTCCTCACGGAACCGGAGGTTAATGCAACCGAACTCTGACGAATGACAAAGCCATATTCGTCACCAAGCTTTATTGTTAACTGTTGTATTTCAGGATTACATAAAGATGGAGATGCAGATGCCTCATTCCAGTAAAGTCAATTCACAACCCCATGCTCACACTTAATGTTTCTAATCAAAGACATCATGACAACTGAAAGACCTACAACACAGCTTCCACAACTCTGATAAGTACTATCATGATCCAGAAAAGTGTAAGTATGCGGGTCTGAAAGTCACAACATCACATGAAGGCAACATTCCACAACAAGGATGATTAAGAGATTTAAAGTGGATGGTGATCTCAAAGAAAGCTCAAAGATCATTCAAGTCTAAGGAACAAAGCTCAAAGATCACTACTTGATGTACAACGACGAATGTTGAAGAATCAAAAGACTACAAGCCAGAATCAAAGATTAAGTCAAATATAATGCTAGGATTTAATTTGTATTATATGGGGTGACCTCCCTTAGCGGGAGATTGTTAGGATTATGAAAATCCATGTAAAAGACTCGGTGATGCAGGCCCAAGTATTGACGAACGGGCCATTTTATTTCTGGAAGCCCAAGACCGTGTGAAGAAAGGCCCTTTATTCAAAAGGTCATAACTTGGGCTCAGATAATCCGTTTCAGGCCCAAGACCAGCCGTTTCGAAGCTTGGAACGAGGAGAACGCCTTGGTAAACGGAAGTTTTGAGCCTTGAATCATTATATTTTAGGAGTTATTTACATTTTCATGTTTTTTTGAGAATTTTGAAACTTTGTTTTTGGCATAACTTTCTGCCCGTTTGTCTTTTAGGGCCCATTTCAGTTTCATTTTCCTATTTAACTATTGTACTATGCCTCTGGCTATTCAGTTCCAAAATATATGAAAAGTTTATTTTTGGCAGTTTTGTCAAGAATTTGCCTAACTATCGGTATTCCTCTCGAATCAACGATAATTAGAAGAATTGTTTCTGGGTATTCATAGAATCAACAGATTCAATTAGTTATCCCGTTTATTACACTACATCACTCGGTCACCCTGTGTTATATCTAGCATAGGATAGCTCGTAGTCTTAGTTTTAATCGTTTAGTTACCGTACGACTTATGGTGTTGGTCCGGGTCTTTACCCACTTGTTAGCCCACTCCATGGCCCATTTAGGGGCACCAAAACAATTGTATAAATACCCCTTTCCAGCCATGGGAAGGGTTTGGATGTTCATTTTATCAAAAACACATACTAAGTGATTTTCTCTCTCTAGAACTCCCACTTTCTCTCTCTAGATAATTCAGCCAAACATTAATCCTAGGCTTGTGTTATGATATCCAATATACTACAAAACAAATTAAAGAAATGTACACCCCTCATCAAAAACCAGATCTTTTGTTGTTGAATATGTGTCTATAGATGACATTCTTTGTATAAACCAAAAATCCCAACTAAAATAAACTTTAGGTGTTTAAGCTTGATAAAGAAATATGAAATTGATACTTACATTCAGCTTATTAAATATACATAAAAGAAGTACGAGGTAGAGCAAATGAAAAGTGTAATAAATAAGTGTTTGGTGTAAAATTTAATAGGTGTATTAAATATGAATCAAATTGCTCTACCGACGGCTACTCTACCAGTATTTAATATGTGTTAGATACAAGCATAATAATTATTGTTTCTTTTAAGGTTGCATAAAGATTTGGTAGTTAAATTCTTCTATGCTTCATTTAAGGTAGCATTATATGAGGTAGTTAAAGTTTTAGCAATATATATTTACATTACACCATGTTATGCAAAGGCAATATAAAAAAAATGAGTGGCTTAGCTAATAAATTTAGTGTATTGTTGGTTTGTGAAGGCGTAGTTTATGGAGTTCT
>BQNB010091096.1:1907-26966 GCA_026074375.1 Tanacetum coccineum
ATATTTGAATCTATAAGGGCTTGTTTTGTAATTATGGATAATTAAAGATAATGTTTAAGTAATTAATAAACCAAAAGGACTAAATATGTAAATTATGTAAAATTAAGGGTTTGACTTGTAAATACAGAAAATGGAAGGTATAATCTGAATAAAATGTGAAACTTTGATATTTACACTTTTAACCTTGAAAATTATTGATTTTGCATATTAAACCCTAAAATATGGAAAGTTGTCATATTTAACCCTAAACTTGTAAGGTTGACATATTAAGTCCCTAAGCTATTTAAAATACTTAATAGAATCTCAAATGATGAATATTACTAATTTTGGAAAGTTACTAAAAATAGAAAGTTACTAAAAATGGAAAGTTTCTAAAAATAGAAAGTATAACTTAAATGAATGGTTTGTAATTCGAATTCATCATTTCTTTAGGTTCGGTCAAGAGGGAGTGATTTTGATATTCCTGTGGTGTTTCTTTGATTTTGCTTTGCTTCGGAATAAGGTACGGATATTCTTAATACCTACACCTCTTTACCATTATTATGATTTATGCGTTGCTTCGTTCGTTCCGTTATTCGTACAGATATTCTGACCTTATCGTTAAGGTTTCTCATGACATATTCCTCTCTATCTTTGATTACTTATGTGATTTGCTACATTTGCTCTGAGCCTTTTATTTTGGTTCTCTTATATGATCTGTCATTATGTTCCATTTGAACCCTGCTATGCTACCTTTGATATTTGAACCTTTGGCATTGAACCTTTGCTATGATCCCTTTGAAATGAACTTTGATATGACTTTGCTTTGAACCCTTCAGTTTGAGACCCAAGCCACTATTTGTTTCCTAGCCATGAAGGTAACATGGCCGTGTCATTGATGCACCTTTGGCATGACTCATGTGTGAGTGAGTGATTTCTCACGCCGTCCCCCATTTGATATTATATGCGCATTATGAAGATTATTATTTGTTTAAGGGGCGTATGGATGCATCCTAGATTTGTTTTGTATTCGATGGATTATGACATTATGATATATGTATATTTGGTGACTGATGTTTGGGTGCATTCCACGTCTTTCACAAATTTTGGAGCTAGCTACTCCATGGTTACTATGATATGATTTGTTTGGGCTTGGTAATTGGACTTGATTTGACTTCCTGATTCATCTTACCTTACACTATGAATTGACTTCTGATTTGTCTTACCTTATATTTGTATTCCTTTGATCATGTCTTGTGATATCCTTTGTACCTTGTATCGTATCCTTTGATTTTTCCGTTATCTTTTGCGTTCGATTATATATATCTGTTCACTGGGCTTTGTAAGCTCAGCCGCATTTTCTTTTCCTGCGGCAGGTATCTAAGCTAGGAGCTGGGGTTGCTTTCGGGATATGAGTGTAGTGTGGACGTACCCTAGAGATCTTAGTTTTGAGAATAATTGGTTGCTTTTCGAGACTTTCGTTATTTCGGTTATTTCGTTAGATATGTCTTTCCTTTAAGAACTATGTACCATTAAGCATGTTGACTTAGTTTCTTTGGTTATTTATAAGACTTCGCTATTTATGCTTATGTTATGATTATGAATGCTTTTGATGTCACACCATATTGTAGATACTTCTACCGCTTTGGGTAAACACATACCCTTCACCTCATTCTTCATTCATTCACAACTATCAAATCCCTAAGAACCCAAAAAGTTTCGGTGCTCCTCTCTCCCTCAAAACCCTAACCGAATTAGGGTTTTGCTTTGGTTTTCGATTGCAAGGCTCACAAGGGTGCGTTTGGTGATCAGGTGTAAACAAGTGGTGTTTGTTCATGATGGTAGACTAGCAATCAACTCGTACTTGGTTGACGTGTTTGTGTGAGCAACCGTAGAGGCATTCGTTTTCAGGATCTAAGGCTTAAAGGTAAGTTTAATTCCCTTTTATTGTGTGTTAATTTTTGTGCTAAAACTAGATCCATTCCGCTGCGTACTCATAGCTAAACTGGTTACCTAGTTTGTTAAATCTCAACAAATCACACTTATTTGAATAAAAGTTGAACATAAAGACAACATATGTATGCACAAACTGTTTTCCTACAATTAAAAAAAAAGTACCACTTTTTTTATAAGATCGTTTACCATTTAAATGTGTGAACTGATCGTGCCGGATTCACACCGTAAATATATATAATATATAACAAAATATAAAATATATAAAGAAGTGTAAAAACCAACAATCAATGATACCGAGAAGTAGTATAGAGCTTTCCCGGGTCGTAAATCCCCAACGAGGCTGGAATGGTAAATCGATACGATCGAAGATTTGAGTTTGAAGGAAGGAATGAGTTTGGGAAGTTGAAAAAGTCAAATTAAACAATAACGGACTAAAACGTTTAAGAAAAACCTAGAAATTACGAAATTAAACTAGAAAACGAGACCCCGAATCCCGTACAAAAGGGGGAAAACCTAAAATCTTTAAAAATAACCCTACGGAAAATTTTTCACTTCTAAACTACTCTACGGGTCAAATAACGAAGAATGAAAAAGACTAGACCGAAAACGGAGTTCGTTTGACCCAAAAACGAGTCAAAACAAAATCCCGTACCCGGACCCGTTCTTTAAAACGACAAAATTGTAAAAATGGACCCTTCGAAATTTTTTATATTTTCTACAAACTAGATGATAAAGAAAAAAATTTTCTAAAAAAAGCAAATGTTTTTTTGATAATTTTTATATGTATTATGAATTAAATAAATTTTAATAAATTTAATTATAAAAAAATACTAACTGATCATGAAAAATTCTGAAAAATTTACAAAAAATACTTTACTCTATGAAGTTCTACGGAAAATAAGAACAAAAATAAGCTCAACCAAATAAGCCCCCCCCAAAAAATATAAAGCTTAACAGCTTAAGCTGTTTTGGGACAAAAAATTGTACATAAGTACAAATTGCCCTTGAGTCTTTAAAACGAAAAAGACCAAGGGGCTTAGTGGTAAGTGTGTTAGTGAAAGGGGGTTTGTATCGAGAGGTCCCGGGTTCGAGTCTTGCTCACCCGGCCTCTTGTCTTTCCCCCTTTTTTTATTTTTCGAAAAGTTCAGGGTAGGAAATGTAAGAAGTGAAACTAAAGGGTAGGCGGGTGAACTATGGTGAATTTACACCATAGTACAAACGGGTACCTGAACTTTTGGAAAAATACACATAGACATCTCGACTTTGGCTTATTTTTTGCTTTTTGAAAATTGAGAATTTGAAAAAACTTAAACTACAAACTTATTAATGAGCTTATACTAAACAACTTTAACAAATTAAAGGGACTTTCAACTTTTGACAAAAGAAAGCTAGAAAATAAGCTTATTTTTGACAGAAACTAGAAACCAAGCTTAAAACTAAAATGTTACTAAGTCACTTAGGCAAATAAGCTAGGAAAAGGAAAAATAAGCAAAAGGGGCTACTCTAATCTAAATAAGCTATTTTGACACAAGAGAGCTTATGAAATAAGCTCAACAAGCAAAACTGAAAATTGAGCAATCACTCTAACTAACTTAAGCTGAAAAAAATCAAAGGGCATGTTTGAGCTTAGACATAAGCCATCAAACAAGCTTCTTAAAAGCTGAAAATTTAGAGAGCTATATACAAAGGGTTTATAGCTTCTCTAAATAAAGCTAGGAGGAAACAAGAGCTTTATAAGACAAAAATCTAAAAAGGATGGACTTAAAGTTTCCCCTTTGCACCAGGGGATTCTTAAGGTCAACCTTAAGAGCTTATTTGACAGCTTATAAAAAGCTGTCAAATAAGCTCCTAACAAAAGGAGTTAAGCTAAAACAGGAAGGAGTGCCCTATGAAGGGACTTGTGCACAAAATTTGGAGCTTTTTAAAATTCATTTTTACCTGTGTTTTTGTCAAATGAAAAAAGGGTCTTAAAACTGCCACTAGCAAAACTTGGTTGCTTTTTGACTCTCAAAGTTCTAAAAGACCAAAGACTGTGGCAGCTTGTTTTTAACAAACAACTTACACACTTTTTTTGATACTAATAGTTAAAAACACAAAGTGCTTATCTAAATAAGCACTTGTGGTGTTGTTAAAACTCTAACAGTGAACAAAACAGTTTATAAAAACTTTGAAAAACAATTTTCAAACTAAGAGAACCTATAAAACAGCTTACATGAAGTTTAAATCTTAAGCCCAATCTACCCCAATGGCCTTAACCCATGCCAAAGGCATTTTGACCCACTTTAAAGCTTTAACCAAACACCCCTTTACTAACTGTCAAAACTAAAACATACTTAAAATCTATTTCAAAACTTAAACTACCAAAACCTTATATCTACACTTATTTTAACTGAGCTAAATAAACTAATTAAGCACAAAAAAACCTAGCTTATGTAGAGAAATAAGCTAGATTCTCAGCTAGCTTCTTGCTACTCTTGATGGACAGAATTCGACTTTTAAGTTCTCAATGAGTTAAAACTTAAACTAACTAATGCATTGGAATCACTAAGCTAGCTAAACAAGTTTAGAAAGGATAAAGCACAAAAAGGACAATAGATTAAGCCATTTGATTAAGCTATCAAAGCTAATGCTACAATGAACTAAAGAAAATAAAACCTGAAATTTGTAGTCTCAGGCTACTAGCCACTCTTGTTGAGTGAGTGGCTCACAAACATGAACCTAAGTGGCTCCCTTAGCCTCTAAACCAGCTTAAAAGCTTAATAAGCTTCTAAGAGCTTATTAAATCCATTAGCTTCCAAGTGAACCCATTGTACTCAAATGTTCATGTTTGATTTGAACCAAACAAGACTAGTAATTGATGACTTTTTAACAAATTTTAACTGAAATTTAAGCTTATTGAACATGGATAAGCTCAAAGTGCTTATGTGTGGCTTATTAAGTTAAACAGCTAACCTGAAATCAAAGGACAAAGATACTTGAAAACTGAATTATATTTCTCAAATTCGTAAAGTACAAGCTAAAAGAAGAAGGGTACAAGTGATCAAAGCTAAATTTTAAAAACTAAAAAGTCAAATGCTTAGAAAAATGAAAAACATAGAAACTGAAAAATAAAAACTAACTAACTTGTTCTTGTGTCTTCTACAGCTTTTTATAGAGAGCCCTTGTGTTAGTTGTGTGAGAGGGGGAGAAGCACACACATCTTAGCCCTCCAATTTTATCAAAAATCCATCTTGGCCGTCGAACAAGGTCTTGGGAGGTGTGGGATTGCCAAGTTGGCACCTTTGTGGCTGGGAAAGGTAGTGGAGGAGGGGGGAGATGAATATCCATGGTGGTGGTGAAGATTCACAGGGTAAAAGTGGGGTTGTTAACCCGTGAGTGGGTTTTAGGTTTCAAAAGAGGCGGGAAATTTGGTTGTACAGGTTGGGGTGATAACAGGGAAAGGGTTTGGAAACTTGGCAAGGTTGGCCCCTCATGGTGTTATGGTGGATTGCACCGTACGTCCTTATGGGTTATAACTTTGGGGACTTGGCAAAACAAGTCCCCAAGAGTTATATAACTCATTGCATGAAACGTCCTTGATATGTACAAGTTAAGGGACTTGACTGTTTTAGTCCTTGTAGTGTGAAACTGCCAAAATGGCAGTTTAGGTCCTTGTCTTTATTTTTCTCTTTTCTCTTATAAATATAAGTTTAGGGGTTTGGCAATTTCAACCCTTAAACTTATATTTCTTGACTTGTGGACTTTTGGATTTGTCGGGGTTGACTTTGACTTTGACCAGTTGACTTTTCTGTTGACTTTTTGACTTGATTGTCTTTTCGGCTTCGATTTGGCTTTGTCTTTCACAGTCTTTTCCATTCCGAGTCCGGTTTTGTCGTTTTGGCTTTGTTTTTCGTCCTTTTCTTAGTTATCCGTTCCTGCACAATACAATTAGCAAAACAAGCATATATTTGGCATTTTATGTCCGTTTTTGGTTATTTTAGCTCGTTTTTAAAGGTAAAAGGTATGTGTAATTAAGCACATACACTCCGCTTTATCGTGCTAATGTGGTTATATTATATATCGTATTAGATAAGTCAATCATCAAAATGTGTGAGTCTAATACTCGGTACGATTGGGAAAGGATACGAGTATAAATACGGTGGCCAATGTAGTTATAAACGTATCACGACTCACGCGTACTTAGTATTATCGTTCACCAATTCGTGTTGACACCTTAGGGACCTACATATAAGTATGTTGTGTATATATATGGGGTATATTAAGACCATCTATGAGTTAACCTTTCCCTCCTACCTAATGTTTTCCCTCCTACCTAACGTTGTCCATGTTCTCCCTCATGTAGATAATGCTGCCAAGGATGATGACCCGAAGTGCTGGCCGGGCTACTGTCGCATCACGAGGAGGGGGAACGGGTGGACGAGCTGGTAGAGGAGGTGGTAGGACTAGAGGTCGATCTGGTGATCGGGGTAATGGTGGAATTGATGGTCAAGGTGGCCAAGTAGGTGGTCAAGGTACTAAGGTAAATGATGGTATTGACGGGGTCCCTGACTTCTCCACTATCATTTCACAACATTTACAAAAGTTACTTCCCACTATCTTAGCCCAGGTAGGTAGCCAATGTAGCAATCAGGGGAATGGTAGGAATCAAAACGGTGATGCTGTAAATGACAACATCCAGGGTGATGTTAGGAATGTCATTGAGAACAACGATCGTAGGGGTTGTACCTATAAGGAGTTCTTAGCTTGTAACCCAAAAGAGTATGATGGTAAGGGAGGTGCTATAGTGTATACCCATTGGATTGAGAAAATGGAATCAGTTCAGGATATGAGTAGGTGTAGGGATAATCAGAAAGTTAAGTACACTGCTGGATCATTTGTTGGTAAGGCTCTTACGTGTTGGAACTCTCAGATCCACACACGAGGATGAGAAGCCGCTATAGGTATGTCATGGGAGGACTTTAAGACCTTGACTAGGGAGGAATTTTGCCCGATTAATGGAGATGCAAAAACATGGAAACTGAGTTGTGAATCACGCTATGGTCGGTGCTGGCCATGTGCGTATACTGTTAGATTCCATGTGTGCTAGGTTAGTTCCTCACATAGTTACCCCTGAGAGCAAAAGGGTTGGGAGGTACATTTATGGCCTTGTTCCATAAATCCGAGGGATGGTGGCAGCAACAGAGCCATCGACCATCCAAAAGGCTATGCAGATTGCTGGCACACTGACTGATGAAGCCCTTAGGAATGGGTCAATAAAAAAAACATGAGAAGCGAGGAAATGGGGGAGAACCTAGTAAGGATAGGAATGGAAAGGAGGATAGCAAGAGAACTAGGACTGGGAATGCTTTTGCTACAACCACAAACCCTGTTAGGAGAGAGAACACGGGTACGACACCCAAGTGTACCACCTGTAACTTTCATCATCCACCTAAGACACCCTGTCGCAGTTATTAACTGCAACGTCCCAGGACATTATTGTTAAGTGTTAGTGTGGTGCATGATGTGAACCTCATCATATGTAGAAACCCTAACTACTAGGGCTACTATGAGTGTGGTAGTATCGTCATTCAAGGCAACCCAACTCCTAGGTTGAATCGGGCTCAAAGGCCAGGGGGAAACCATCAGAACCAAGTCATTGCTATTAATAGGGGTCAGGGTCGTAGGACCAACAGTAACCAGGTACGTGGAAGGGCATTTATGTTGGGAGCAGGAGGAGGCTCGCCAGGACCCGAACATCGTGACGGGTACGTTCACTTTAAACAATCATTATGCCATAACTTTATTTGACTCTGGTGCCGATTATAGTTTTGTTTCCACTACTTTCATACCTCTGTTAGGCATGGAGCCCAGTGCTTTAGGGTTTAGTTATGAGATTAAGATAGCAAGCGGGCAGCTAGTAGAAATCGATAAGGTCATTAAGGGATGCAAACTAGAAATAGAAGGTCACGTGTTTGATATAAATTTGATACCGTTTGGAAGCGGGAGTTTCGATGTGATCATAGGCATGGATTGGTTGTCTAACCATAAGGCTGAGATAATCTGTCACGAGAAGGTAGTTAGAATACCACTACCAAAAGGCAAAGTACTTAGAGTTATAGGAGAAAGACCAGAGGAGAAAATGAGGCATGTTATGAGTGCTAAGGCCAAGGAACAAAAACAAGAGGAGATTGTTGTAGTTAGAGACTTTCCCGAGGTATTTCTAAATGACCTATCAGGATTACCACCTATTTGAGAAATCGAGTTTTGGATTCAGTTAGTCCCTGGAGCAATACCGGTCGTGAAATCTCCTTATCGATTGGCACCTTCTGAAATGGAGGAGTTGTTGAGTCACTCAAAGAACTCTAGGACAAGGGTTTCATTCGACCAAGCTCATCGCCTTGGGGAGCACTGGTATTATTTGTGAAGAAAAAGGATGGTTCCTTTAGGATGTGTATTGATTATAGAGAGCTGAACAAGTTGACCATTAAGAATCGTTATCCACTCCCTAGGATAGACGACCTATTTGATCAGTTGCAAGGATCGCAGTACTTCTCTAAGATAGATCTTAGGTCCGGATACCATCAGCTGAGAGTGCATGAGGATGACATTCCAAAGACCATGTTAGGAAACTCGTTTATGGACATTTTGAGTTCACAGTAATGCCCTTTGGTCTGATTAACGCACCAGCGATATTTATGGATCTGATGAACCGAGTGTGTAGGTTATATTCCTAGATAAGTTTGTGATAGTGTTCATTGATGATATCTTGATTTATTACAAGACCCGCGAAGAGCATGAAGTGCACTTAGGATTAATCTTAGAATTGCTCAAGGAAGAGAAACTGTATGCTAAGTTTTCCAAGTGTGAATTCTGGTTGCTGTGGAAGTACAGTTTATTAGACATGTGATTAATGAGAGATATTCATGTTAGACCCTAGTAGATTAAAAACTGTAAAGAATTTGGAAGCCCTAGAACTCCGTCTGAAGTTCGTGTATTCTTAGGATTGGCAGGTTATTACCATATATTCATTGAGAACTTTTCTAAGATAGATAAGCCGCTTACTTTCTTGACTCAGAAAAGTAAGACCTATGGATTAGGGTGAGGAGCAGGAGAATGCATTTCAAACTTTTGAAGATAAGTTATGTAATGCAAATGTTTTTGGCTCTCCCTGTATGGTCCGGAAGATTTTGTGGTGTATTATGATGCTCAGGTTCTAGGTTTAGGAGTGGTGTTTGATGCAAAGTGGTAAAGTGATAGCGTATGGGCATTAGGCAGTTGAATTCATGATGAAGAAATTACACCACCCATGATTTGGAACTGGGGTGCGGTGTGCTGTTTGTTTGCACTAAGTTAGAGACATTATTTTTACCTGGGACAAAGAGTTGTATATATACGATCATAAGAGTCTCAGCACCATCTTAGTCAGAAGGAATGAACATGCGTCAGGTTGTCTGGATAGTGATTTTTAGTGATGATGACTCGCGATATTCGCTACATCCTGGTTAGGCGAACGTAGTAGCTGATGTACTGAGTAGGAAAGAGAAGGTGAAACCTAAGAGAGTTCAAGCTATGATTATGACCCTCCAGTCGAGTATCAAGGATAGAATATTAGCGGCTTAGGAGGAGGCGTCTGAGGAATCTGTAGGGTTGCAGAAAGGACTAGATGAGGTGATAGAACGTAGAAGCAATGGAGCATTGTATTACCTAGATCGAATATGGGTTCCTTTGAAGGGTGATGTGAGAACCCTGATTATGGATGAGGCCCATAAGTCTAAGTACTCTGTACACCCATGACGTCTGATAAGAAGTATTATGACTCTAGAGATAGTATTGGGTGGTCGGGAAATGAAAGTAAGATATATGCGGGTTCATGTTTAGTTGGTGTTTGATTGTCTTAAAGGTTAGGCTAAACATTAGACGACGTCTCTGGCTTATGTAGAAACTTGAGGATTCCTATATCCGTACCTGCACACACAAAACACAAAAACAAGCATATCTTTGCCATTTTTAGTCTGTTTTGGGCTTAGTTGGGCCTTTTTAGTATAAACGAATATGTGTTTTCACACATATCAAGCTACATCACCATCTAATCGTTTTAGTGAAATCATATTTATAAAGTAAAAACGTTTATAAGTATACTTTAGTAAAACTGGCGTAACTTTCTCGTTTTAAGTCTGTTTCTTACGTTCACGCCTTTGTATTAAGACGAGTTATCAAAATATAACATTTACAAAATCTAAGTTTTCTGATGAATAGTTATTTTTACTGTTCATAACAGTTATATATTTATTTTTATAGATTTAGTTATCGTAAATCTCGTAAATGTCGTAACTTATTCGTTTTAAATCCGTTTTTAGCGATTCTTTCGAGCACATCTTCGTATTTAAAAGTTTTATCAATTTATTGATGTTTTAAAAGTATAAGTTTCTGTGGTGAATAGTAACTTTTATAAAAATAGTTTTATAAAAGTATATATTTAACGTAAACTTAAAATCGTCGTATCTTTTCGTTTAAAAAATCGGTTTTTCGATTCCTTTACATGCCCACGATCCTGTGACATGTATATTTTTATAAAACAAAATCCATGCTTAAAATTTCATACCAAAACAGCCCCTATATATCTTTTTTGAGTTTATTTATATAACTTTGTTTTTAATATACATTCTTAACTACTTAAATTACCCCAAGGCCTTTAAACATCTAAAATACTATGTCTTATATATTATAAAGTTTATTGTCCCTATTTTGTCCAAGATCATCAAGATCAACCAATTCCACTTACTCACATGAAATCATAAGCTTTCTTAATCCACATATAACCAACACTTATACTAACTTTTTATACTTAGCCCATGGATTGTACAATACTTTATATTCCTTTTTAATAATATCAAATGACATCATATAACATGTGTATAATTTCATAAAATCATTGTTTTAACAAGAAAAAATCCATTTTTTACAAGTTAAACATAACCATGGTGAATTAACTATAGAACTCATATATGCATAAAATGATAAATGTAAAGACATAAATGGTTTTAGTTAACCAAAATGGTGATGTAATATTTCGTAACCACACAATCCAAACCCTGTTTAGAATTATAAAACCAAAGATGCAAGAACTTGCAACCCTAAACCTAATCTTCATTTTTTCTTTGTTTAAAACCTTGTAATGTTTAAACCAACCTTCAAACCATCTTATAGGTCTTAGATATGTTTGTTATGCTTGTATAAAGTGGTCAAAACTTTGATGGGGTTAGAATAAGGGGGAGGGGCGTTTGAGCGTGGCAATGTAGAGTAAAGAGACAGTGTTTGTAAAATTTTCACCAGGAAAATGAATATGTAGTTTATTTCTCAATTTGCTAGCTTATATACTCCTAAGACTTTAGTTAAGAATCATTTCTAGGTTCATGAAAACACCATGAGAGGTTTCAGGAAAGTCTTGGCCCAAGGTAAGGGCTTTGCTTCAAAAGTCATAAGGTTCGAATTAAATGTGTGTACCAATGTCAATTGTAAATTTTAGATATTTTTCCTTTTATGGTATAAACCCACCTATATCCGGCCCATATACATGTAATATTTGATGAATTTCTTCAAATTGTTAGGTATTGGGTATAATTTGTGGGGTATTTGTTGCTTGGTCATCTGGAGGACTTACGGCTCCATCCAAAGCACCACATACACCTCGTATGTTTCTCCACCCAAAAAAGTCATAAAATCTCAAACCTCTAGCCAAAAATTATTCGGCATCACCCCAACAACCTGCTGTCATATTTTACTAATCTCAATCCGCTTCCAAAATCCAATCTAACCTAATTTATAACCATCCTAAGCTACTACCTATCGTCATATCAATTTCATAATCACCCAATAACATGCATGCATCATATTTTTCAGAAATCAAACAAATTAATTAAACCCATGAAATAAAAATAACAATTAAGCAAAAATTGGGGCTTACGTAGCAACAATTGAAGAAAACAACGAACCAAACACCCCCTTAGGGTTCGGCCTAGATCGAACCATAAGCAAAAACCAAAATCAAAACTTCTTTTGATTTTCCAAAACCAAACACACCCATAATTAACCAAACCCCAACTTTTTATTAATCAATACCTTGCAATAACACTTGTCTTCAACCCATTTAATATTGTTTATACCCAAAATCAATAAAATTATAAAAATCAAAGAAACTTGAAAATTTCTTGCATGTTGATTTCTCTTGAAAAGGATGATGAGGATTAATGTAGGAATGATATTGGAGTGATTGGAATTGATTTGAGAATTTTTGGTGATGATTCTTGATTGTTGTTGGTGTTGTTGTGTCGAACCAGAGAAGGGAAGGAGACACATAGATTTTTTTTATCGTTGGTACTATGTGTTTTTTAAAAAAGGAATGAAACATATTATATATGGAACTAAATATCTAGTTATCTTTCAACTTTTATAAAAAAATATACTACATGATGTTTGTTTGGGCAATGGGACGTCCCATATGGGACTTGGGCTTAAGGTTTCACATTTTTTTCAATTTATACTACATTATTTGTCTTAAAACACTTAGCTAAAATGTTATAAGATGTAAAAATGCTATTTTGATATGGTTTCGGCTAAAACGCGAGAAAAGTCATAAAACGCTAAAAATAAAATAATTAGGCTCCCGGAGCAAAAACATAAAATTTTCAACTTCTTAAAATGCTTAATGGATAAATATCCCAAGCACGGCTCGCAAATAACCAAAAACGACGATTTTCACTAAATCGGCTAAAAAGCAAAAATAATAATTCCTAATTAAAGGTAAAAACAAAATTGAGGCTCGGGTTAGACATTGACCGAAAAATACGAGATGTTACATATACGTACATATATGTATCGTATCGATTTCGAGATGCTTAGTCGTTTATTTCGATCTTTGTACTCTCGCGTATTTCTCGTCAGATCCTCTTGGGCCGTTTGGTCAGTTGTTTTCGTTTTCATTATTGGCTATGTTCTGAGTATTCGGTGTCGATGTCGCACTTAGCCTAAGTGCATTGAGTTGTTTTGCGTAACCACCACACAACCATGTTTTTGGGTAAAGGTTTTGTAATGAGGATACGAATTTGGAAATAAGGATAAAGGTTTTGTGAAATAGATAAGGATTTCGTGTGAGTAAAAGACGAACGCTTGTACAATAAGATAACTTTGTACTAAAATTTATGAGGTAAAATTTACGCTAGGTCGTGGCCGGGTACTGCTGAGCGTGCGTTGAGATTATTTGTGCATTGCTTATTGTGATTTGTGCCGTTGCTATCTGTTGCTATTGAGGTGAGTTCTCGTAGCCCCACTTTTTACTTTTTTTTCGTTGGGGGAAATGATACTCAAATGTGTTTTGAACTATTTTCTGAACTGTGCGAAATGTGGTTTTGTTTTTGGGACAATTGATGTGCTTATGACTGCTATGTGAATATGTGTAATGTGATCTTACTTGCATGTACCGTGTTTGGCATGGCAAGGGTTGTGATTTTACTTGCATGTACTGTGTTTGGCATGGCAAGGGATGTGGTTCTTCACCCTAATTTGCTCCAGCTGGTAGGCTTTAGGTGTGGTATGTCATCGGGGTTGCGACCCTAAGAGCGTTGGTACGCGCTGGTGATAAGACTAGCGGGGATGCTAGGTCTTGGTACATGATTAGCGGGGATGCTAAGTCATGGGTTTGTTTGCATATATTCACTGTCATATAGCACAATTGTCCAACCGTATGAGATATTGGCACAACGACTGGGTTTTGAGTCAAAACCTACGAGCTCACCAACATTATTGTTGACGTTTTCGAGTATCATTTTCAGGTGATGTTAATGATCGTTAGAGTATGGTGCTTGTAGCAGACTTTAGAGAATCCTGTAGGAATCTTGTTTGAAAAGTCTTGCATTTGATGTACGCTTTGGATTTGGTTTTCTTGAGGATCGAGATAAGATTTTATGGACCCCTGCGTGGGCTTAAGTTTGTAATAATTGGCGACTATGTGTTGTGTTCTTGATTTGGGACATCACTCAAGGTTATATTGAGGTTGATGGTCATCATGACACTTTTCATTTATGCATTTTAGATTTCTCTATTTTGTATCTTGTGTTGTGATTGATCATTACGTCGCATTCCTGTGTTTTCGCCGCTGACGGGGTGTGACAAAAATGGTAATCAGAGCCAAGGTTATAGAGAACTAGGTGGTTTGACCGACTATAACCTAGGAACCTGCATATAGTTGCGTTATAGGACCTATGTGCGCGGTGTTCCGCTTATACGTGCTTATGTGGTTATAGAGTATATATAGAATTAGTTAAGTCATTCATTAAAATGTGTGAGCCTAATACTAAGTACAACTGGGAAAGGATATGAGTATAAATACGGTGGCCAATGTAACTATAAACGTATCATGACTCACGCATATTTAGTATTATCGTCTACACAAATCGATGCTGACACCTTAGGATCGCATGATGTGTGGTATAGTATATTAAGCTATCCTAGGCGTATTGACCATCATACCTACCTAACGTTGCCCATGTTCTCCCTCGTATAGATAATGCCGCCTACGATGATGACCTGAAGTGCTGGTCGGCCTGCTGCCGCATCACGAGGAAGGGGAACGGGTGGAAGAGCTGGTAGTGGTGGTGGTAGGACTAGAGGTCATTTTGGTAATTAGTGAGATAGTAAGATTGATGGTCAGGGTAGCCAAGTAGGTGGTCAGGGTAGTGAGGTGAATGATGGTGTTAACGGAGTCCCCAACTTCTCCACCATTATTGCACAGCAGTTGTAGAATTTACTCCCCACTATTGTAGCCCAAGTAGGCAACCAATGTAGAGGCCAATAGATTGATAGGAATCAAAACGGCGATGCCGTCAATGACCACATCCGAGGTGATGTTGGGAATGCCACTGAAGGCAATGACCGTAGGGGTTGTACCTATAAGGAATTAAGCTTGTAACCTACTAAAAAAGTACTGTGAGTAAGGGAACGGTGTTATAGTGTATACCTTTGGATTGAGGAAGATGAGTAAGTTCATGATATGACTGTGGGCGTCTTAGGGAATATCAGAGATTGGGATTACATGATGGTTCATTTTTTGGTAAGGCTCTCACATGGTGGAATTCTGAGATCCGCACGCAGGGTCAAGAGGCCGCTATAGGCATGTCTTGGGAAGACTTTAGGACTTTGACTAGGGAGGAATTTTGCCAAAGTAATGAGATGCAAAAGTTGGAAACTAAGTTGTGGAATCATGCCATGGTCGGGGCTGGCCATGCTGCATATATTGATAGGTTTCATGAGTTAGCTAGGTTAGTTCCTCACTTAGTAACCTCAGAACGTAAGAGGATTAGAAGGTATGTATATGGCCTTGCTCTACAAATTTGAGGAATGGTGGCAGCATCAAAGCCAAAGACCATCTAAAAGGCTGTGCAGATAGCTGGCATATTGACTGATGAGGCCCTTAGGAATGGGACAATCAAAAAGAACCTTTGATGAGAGAGGAAATGAGGGTAGAACCTAGTAGGATATGAATGGAGGGATGAAACAGAGGACTAGAACAGGAAATTCTTTTGCTATGACCGCAAACCCTGTTAGGGGAGGTTACACGGGTACGGAACGCAAGTGTACCACCTGTAGCTATCACCATCCACCTCAAACACCTTGTTGTAGTTGTTTCAACCATAACCACACATGAAATTTTGCTAGAGATTGTAGAGTGGTGCCAAGGAATGTGAACCCCATCAATGCTAGAAACCTAGTTTCTAGAAACCTGTTATAAGTTGGTAGTACGGATCCATAATCAAGTCAGCTATCCTAGGTTGCATCAAGGCCCAAAGGCCAAGGGGGAACATCAAAACCAAGTCATGGCTATTAATGGGGGTCAGGGTAATGGAAACCAAGCTAGGGGTAGGGTATTCATGATGGGAGCAGATGAGGCTCGCCAGGACCCGAACATCATATCGAGTACGTTTACTCTAAACGACCACTATGCCACTACCTTATTTGACTCTGGTGTCGACTATGGCTTTGTTTCCACTACTTTTATACCTCTATTAGATATAGAGCCCAATGATTTAGATTTCAGTTATGAGATTGAGATAGCTAGCAGGCAGCTAGTAGAGATTGATAAAGTTATTAGGGGGTGCAAACTAGAAATAGAAGGTCACGTATTTGACATTAACTTGATACCCTTTGGAAGAGGGAGTTTTGATGTAATCATAGGAATGGATTGGTTGTCTGACCATAAGGCTGAGATAATTTGTCATAAGAAAGTAGTGAGGATACCACTACTAGATGGAAAGGTGCTTAGGGTATTAGGAGAAAAACCCAAAGAAAAGATGAGGCAATTAATGAGTGCTAAGGCTAACGAGAAGAAACAAGAAGATATCATGGTAGTAAGAAATTTTCCCAAGGTATTTTTGGATGACCTATCGAGATTACCGCTGGTTTGGGAAATTGAGTTTTAGATTGAGTTAATCCTTGGAGCAACGCCGGTTGCAAAGTTTCCCTATCGTTTGGCACCTTCTGAATTGGAGGAGTTGTCAGGACAACTCAAGGAACTCCAAGACAAAGGTTTCATTCGACCAAGCTTTTCACCTTGGGGAGCACCGATACTGTTCGTTAAGAAAAAGAACGGGTCCTTTAGGATGTGTATTGACTATAGAGAACTAAATAAGTTGACCATTAAGAACTGTTATCCACTCCCTATGATAGAACGGACCTGTTCATTCCAACTTCCAAAGATACACTGTACTTCTCTAAGACAAGGGACTTAGGCCGGTTCCAATCAGCTCGAGGGCATGAGGACGTTTTTTAAAGGACACGTTTAGAATCGTTTATGGACATTTCAAGTTCACAGTAATGCCCTTTGGTTTAACTAACACACCAGCGGTATTCATGGATTTAATGAACAAAGTTTGTTGCCTTATCTCGATAAGTTTGTGATAGTGTTTATAGATGATATTTTAATCTACTTTAAGACTCGGGAAGAGCATGAAGTGCACCTAGGACTAGTCTTAGAGTTGCTTAAGAAAGAGAAACTGTATGCTAAGTTTTCTAAGTGTGAATTCTGGTTGCAAAAAGTACAGTTTCTTGGGCATGTGATTAATGGTGATGGAATTCATGTAGACCCTAGTAAGATTAAGGCTGTTAAGAATTGGGAAGCCCCTAGAACTCCATCTGAGGTTCATTCATTCTTAAGATTGGCTGGATATTACCGTAGGTTCATTAAGGACTTTTCTAAGGGAGAGCTAAGCGCCTTACTGTCTTGACTCAGAAATGTTAGACTTTTGATTGGGGTGAGGAGCAGGAGAATGCATTTCAAACTTTGAAGGATAAGTTGTGTAATGCACCTGTTCTAGCTCTTCCCGATGGACCAGAAGATTTTATAGTATATTGTGATGCGTCTGGATTAGGATTAGGTTGTGTGTTAATGCAAAGAGGTAAGGTAATAACTTATGCATCTAGGCAATTGAAAATCCATGAGAAGAATTACACCACCCATGATCTGGAACTGGGTACGGTTGTGTTTACACTTAAGATTTGGAGACCTTATTTGTATAGGACAAAGAGTGTCATATATACGGATCATAAGAGTCTCCAGCACATTTTTAGTCAGAAAGAGTTGAACATGCGATAGCGTCGCTGGATAAAGTTGTTTAGTGATTATGACTATGAAATTCGTTACCATCTTGGTAAGGCGATTGTAGTAGCTGATGCGCTAAGTAGGAAAGAGAGAGTGAAACCTAAGAGAGTTAGAGCTATGAATATGACCCTTCAATCGAGTATCAAGGGTAGGATACTAGTGGCTCAGAATGAGGTATCTAATGAGTCTGCAGGATTGCAGAAAGAAAGGAATTTAGATTGATGATTTAAATTAGGAAGGATAGGAGCATCTGTATTACTTGGATCATATTTGGGTCCCTTTGACGGGTGATGTCTGAGAACCATGATAATGACGAAGCCCATTAAATTGATTTTATGTGTACAATTTACACCATGAGTAGATAGATGTATTATGACCTTAGAGATAGGTATTGGTGGTCGGGTATGAAGAAAGACATACTGTGTATGTGAGTAAGTGTTTGACTTGTTTGAAGGTTAAGGCTGAGCATTAGAGGCCATTTGGTCTTGCTGTAGCAACCTGAGATTCCCGAATAAAAATGGGAAGGAATAGCTATGGATTTTGTGACTAAGTTGCCTAGGATTAGTAGTAGGCATGATACAATCTGGGTTATTGTGGACTGATTGACTAAGTTTGCTCATTTTCTACCTATGCGTGAGGATTATAAGATGGAGAGGTTAGCTAGGCTATACTTGAATGAGATTGTTCCTAGGCATGGTGTTCCGATCTCGATCATATCTGATCGTGATAGTCGGTTCACGTCGAGGTTTTAGCAATCAATGCAAGAGGCATTAGGAAGGTTAGCCTGAGTCGGTTTACAACCCTCAGACATATGGTCAGAGTGAGCGTTACTATCGAACCTAGGAAGAAATGCTTAGAGCATGTCGTCTAGGACTTCGAGGGGAAGTTGGCTGTTCATCTTCCATTAGTTTAGTTTTTCGTCTTATAACAATAGTTAGGGGGTATTCATTCTAGTGTGAGATGTGCGCCGTTTGAGGCATTGTATAGTAGAAAGTATCGTTCGCCAATTATGTGGGCTGTGGTTAGGGAAGGTCAGTTGATAGGACCTGAGCTAGTGCAAGAAACCACTAAGAAAATCTCATAGATTAAGGATAGACTTAAGGTTGCACGTGATCGTCAAAAAAGTTATTCTGATAAGAGGAGGAAGCCTCTAGAGTTTAGTGTAGGTGACTATGTCTTGCTAAAAGTGTCGCCTTAGAAAGGTGTGGTACGCTTTGGGAAGAAGGGGAAATTAGCACCTAGGTTTGTTGGACCTTTTGAGATCATTGAGAAAGTAGGCCCTGTAGCCTACAGGTTAGATTTGCTTGATGAGTTAGATGATGTTCATGACACGTTCTACGTGTCGAACCTTAAGAAGTGTTTGGCTGATCCAACACTGCAAGTGCCCTTGGATGAGATCCAAGTAGATGCTAGCTTGAATTTTATGGAAGAGCCTGTGGAAATTTTAGAAAGAGAGTTTAAAAAGTTGAAGCGGAGGAGAATTGCCACCGTCAGGGTTTGATGGAAATCAAAACGTGGACCTGAATTCATGTGGGAACGTGAAGATCAGATGAAGCTTAAGTATCCGCATATGTTTAGTGCTGATAGTAGTTGAATTTTAAGGACAAAATTCTTTTAAGGGGTGGAATGTAACCCCTGCACTTTTCATATTTTGAATGTTTTAATTGAGTCCTTCGACTATTTGACGATTGTCAGTTATTTAGAATATTGTACCAGGTAGACGGTGGTGAATTTATGAGATATGAAGCATTTTATGGTTTATTGCGTATAATAAGCCTTATTGGAGGACACTATTATGCTATGTGAGTTCCAGGTGGTTGACTCGTGAATTTTTGAGAAATGCCCAAAAACGAGTCCTAACACGTTCGTTAATGTCCAAATGAGTTTTTATAAGGTCTAATATGAAAATATGTCATGTAAATACTCTAAGTTATTGGAAAAACATTTTTAAAGTGAATAAAAATGCTAAGTAACTTTGGGGAATAATTTACGGTTGAGTTTTACGAGTTTTTAAGTGATCCCGACACGAAAACGAAGACCCCGAGGGCATAGGATGCCATGGCTAGGTATAAAACAAGCAAGGGACAAGAGGGCTTGGTTTTAGGATACCTTATCCGATGTTGGTACCACCATTTGGCTTATATACATTTGTATTTATCTAAAACACACATTTTACATTCATTTTGAATTCAAAAAACATACACACTTCTTTTTTTTCTCTCATTTGGTTCGTCCAATCCACACACACACACACATTATTATTTTTTAAACTTTTATAAAAAACATGAAGATTGGTGATATTTTGGGTTGATTCTAATGTCCGGGTAGTCATTAAAACAACGTTTGGGTTGTCTGGTTCGTGTTGAAACTTATTTTGAAGACCATTTTTGTAAGTCTTTCAAATTTATTTTTAACTTGTACTTTTGGGTTGCTAGTGATGCATAGATGTTAGTTGTATGGCCTGATCGTTAAAAATCAAAAGCGAATAGTTTACAAATAGATGTTTAGGGTGCGTTTGGTATTTGAAATAAAAAGGGAAAACAAAAGGTTTTGTTAGTTTTGATATTGTGGTCGTGATGGTTGAAAAAAATATGTTTGCTATGTAGCTTATTTTGTATATAGCTAAGTTTGGCTTATTTACTGGTTCGAATAAGCTTATTTTGAGCTTATTAGCTCACGACATCAAAAAGAAATACAAGAAGTGTATTTTTGGTTATTTTCCTAGTATGTCATATTTTTGTGGACTAATATTATAGCGTATGGTGATAACCAAATGCAATACGTAAGTTATTAGCTTATTTTTAAGCTTAATAATTAGATTTTAGAGCTTATGGGATCACGGCCCAATAAGCCATCAATAAGCCACGGCTTATTGATTGCTTATTGATGGCTTATTGTGGTTCGAATTACTTTATTACTTATTGATATGAGCTTATATATATGTTGTTGGGCTGGTTTTGGGCTAGATAGTATTTTGGATAAGTGAAATCCTTAATGGATCCTTATTGGGCCTTAAAGCCCAATAAGCGTTAACTAGTCATTTTGGGAGTTTTGACGAGCTTTTGGGAAGTGAAATGTACATGTGAAGTTATATTGAAAGTCATTTTGAGTAAGAATTTTGGTAAACGTTGTGAAATGTAATTTTTGGAAATTGGTTCGGAAAGTGTCGAAATGTTGAAATTTGTTAAAAAAATAAGGTTTGATAACCTTGGGAAATGTCATATAAACGTACGGGTCATGCCGGAATTTTATAAAAAGTCTATACTTAAAATTTTTATTAAAACGTATTATTTATTTTTTATAATAAACTACTATTATTTTACTATTTTAATAAATCGACTAAAAGACGAAAAATAGTCGAAACTTTTCCAAAATCGTTTCATTTCGTATAATATAAATAATGTATTTATGGTAAATAAGTGTACCGAATAGACTTATCGAAATATATTCATGATTATATATTATAAATATTTACTTATATGACTTATCTATTTTTTCTAAATAGTATAAGTATACGTATATTGCATTCAAATATGGATTTGATATGGTATTTGGAGTTATGTCATCAACCATCACACCACTAAAACGTTTAAGATATCGTACCAACGCATCTAACCTTATGCTTCAAAACCGAAGAAAAATTGTTTGAAAATAAACGATTTAAAATGGGACATTAAATGTGGACAACCGAGACTTTGAGCAGGTTAGTCAAACCGTTAGAGTTGACTAAAGTATTTATATGTGTTATAATTGTGTGCTTATGTGATCGTATATGAGTATTTGATATCAATCCGTGATGCGTGCTCATCTATTAGTGATTGAGTTGTAGTTTTGGTAGCTATTTCATTTCGTTCATATTTTGTGACATAGGAAATGATAGCATGATTTTATGCATTATCGTGTAATTTGGTGAATAAGTGATATATGAGTGTAAAGATTTTATTTGTATTATTCTTGTTTGATTTAAGTCTTGTATTTAAGTTTAATGTGGTATATTTTTTCTAAATTAGAAAAGTAATTTATAAAATGAAATTTATGATTAGTAAGTTTAAAACTAGTTTTTATTTAAAAAGGTTTGCAAAAATTAATAAAGGGTTTTTATAAAAATAAAAAATAAGGGGTTAAATATGTATTTAATAATAAAAAATAATAAAAATAAATAAAGGGGTGTTTATTCGGCCGATTATAAGAAAAAGAAAAAAAAGGAAACAAAATTTGATTACAATTAGGAGTCTTGACATTATAAATACATAATCAGTAAATCCCTAAATCACTTTTTTCTCTCCCTCTTTTTTGTTCGACTGAATCACTCAAGAAGAAAAAAAAATTAATCAAGAACCAAGGTGGTGATTCAAGTGGTATCGAGTAAAGGTTTAGGTATGATCTTAATTAAGTTTTTGTTTAATATTTTTATAATTAGTAACTTTAATTGATAGAATAATTAGGGTTCATAGTTTTTCTGTAAATTAATGATATAAAACTATATGGGAGTGTTGGGCTTAGATTTAGAGCATGTGATGTGTAAACGGTTTAGGTTAGATCGGTTAAATTGAAAGTAAAGTTGAACAGTAATTTTGGGTTGTGTAGATTGGATATATGATATCTCAATGATAAAAACGAGTTTTGGGATGAATCTTGTGCCTAAATTGAATTTCAGAGAGTCTAGTTTCCAAAAAGTCTGGCCCGAAAGGTTTTGAGGTCAGGAAGTTAGTCAAATAATTTTTGCAAAAAAAGCTGTCAAAATAGTAAATTCGGGTCAGATTGGGTCTAATTTTCAGGGAGTCAACCCTACTTTAAAGTTGAATTGAGGTAGCCAAAAATCAGAGGTCCTATTTTTGTGACTATTAACTCAGCTCAAAGAACTAGTCCTAATTCATTGTCCTAATTATTTTTAGGAAAACTCAAAACTTTTTGGTTGTGCATTGAGATCCAAATGTGTGTACTTTGTGATGTTGTATTTTTTGTTATAATAGTTTTAGGCTCAATATTATTTCTTTTCTAAAAAAATCACAATAGTCATAACTCATTGGGAAGGGTAGGAATGAAAGAGGGGAAAAAGTCAATTTGTTGATTTAGTATTTTATTTGTGGTTATAAAGTGACTACAAAATTCTGCCGAAAATCTAGAAAATAAGAATAAATGATTAAAGGTATTTAGAGTATAAGTGAGATATGGGAAGTATGGTAAAGGGTTTATAATCATAATATAAACTTAGTCCATCAATTGATTGTTACATCGTCTTGGGCATTTAGCCTAAACGTGTGTAACATAGGTTTTATTTGTGTTTAGTTGATTGCAAGGATATTGTGAAGTAACTATGCATCAGGTGAGTTTCATAGTCCCATTTTTATGTTTTTATTAGGATGGAAATGATGAAAAATATGTTTTGAAATGTTTTATTGCTGTGATTATGTGTTTTAAATTTGCGTATGGACATTACATGACTATTATATGACTATGTGATACATGTGTTATTTGGGATCGACGTATTAAATAACTTAACTTTAGTTAACTAAATGGTATGCACACCATATCACACCATATCATTCAGCTAAAAGTCTCACATAAGTGCTCCGGCCTTTTGAAAATTTGTCTCGCACATGACCGTATACTATGACATGGATTATAACAAAATGTACAATGCAAATTTGCGTGCCATTAAACAAACAACATGTAATGGTAGTTTATATATTAGATGAGAATAGTTAGATACTCTTACTTTCTTAGGACCAAAGTTTAGACGGATTAATCATCATTTGAAACCATGAATTTGCAGTTACTTTTAGTTCAGTCAAGGCTTCGCACAAACTTTTGTTTCATATAATTTTTTTCCAGCATCATTTTCCTTTAAAGTCATGGTAAATCATACTCTCTGTAGTCACTTGATCTTTTACTTTTACCAAATCATCACATGTGTCTAATAAATCCCTCACATCTACACTAAGCGTAAACATATAAAATGTAAGATATCTAAATTTCATACACATCTACGTACAAATATCACATGGAGATAAAGTTTACAATATATCTATTCCATATTCGATTCTATAAGTTGGTTATATTAGTACAAATAATGAAGATAAAGTTTATAATATAGCATACATTTGTTTAAACTGGATTAAAAGTTCTACGTGTTGGTTTATGGGATTAACAACGTAGTCATGATCGAATATCAGCCCGTGAAAACCAAGGGTAGCTAAACAAATATTTTTCCAAAGAATCTGTTTGTTTCAGGAGCTACGGAAATTAATTATTTGTGTACCTAACATCAAAACTAAGATTATACAATGCACAAAAAGAGCATGTAATAATAAACATCGTAAAAAGTAGACGATATAATTCCTTTGGTTGCCGGGTAAAACAATATTCCCACCAAACATCAGATATTTGTGAATAAAATCCCTAGATCGGTTGTTTACAAGTTAACTTCATAGACAAAAAAGTAAATAAATAAATAAATAAGTCATGATATAAAATGTTGTATAAATCAATAGCATACCAGTGTGATTGTGTTTATAATCGCGCGTCACACAAAACCGTGAAACACACAAACATAAACTGAATTTGTCCCTTAATTTTTCACAATATAAACCTTAGCCACACCTGTGATTTAGATTATTTTGAAATCCTCCATAATTTTCTGCTTTTTTGTAACACCCCCAAAAATACAACAATGCAGCGGAATACCACATGGGGTGCTACTTCATAATACACAGCGCTAGATACAAGAGAACGACCTCTAAATGTGTCGTTTGTAAAACAATCTCGTTGATTTAATTAAAATCTTGAATTTAATATACATTTGTCCCATAATTGCATCACAATGAAAAGCTTGAATGTATAGACTCCAATGTACTTCAAGAAATCCGAGCATATAATTTCCCTGAGAAAAACATGCTTAAAAAGGTCAACATAAAGTTGGTGAGTTCATAGGTTTCTGTAAATACAAACGTTAGTTCCAATAAATGTATCTGCCCACTGTATCATTACAGTGTCATATAAAAACGTTTAATGACTACTGTCTCCCTACAGTATCATAAAATAATTGTGTGACCATTTAAATCCTTAAATGTCCTTCCAAAATGTATGTATGATTTTTAGAAATCAATTAGCTGTAAAATATGCAAGACCATTTCTATCCCCAAATAGTCCCAAAATGTACGTGTCAAAGTTGGATCACAAATATCCAAAATATGTATTGCCACTTTATTCAAGTGTGTATAAAACCATGATTACCATTACTCTAAGTTCATGAACTGTGACGTAGACTTGTATGTATGCCACTTTATTCAAGGCATAGTAAAAGTGTACCCATCGTAGGTGTTCCCTCCAAGAACACCCGGGCGTTAATGAAAAACAATATGTACCCACCATGGGTGTTCCCTCCAAGAACACCCGGGCAGTAATGATTGTTGACCCCGTAGGCGCCAATCCAATCGTAATCCGACATGGTATAACGTTCGTTCCCGGTGATAGCTAGTCACCCGAACGGGGAT